>WIGN01000162.1:0-86656 GCA_014235955.1 Colletotrichum sojae | reverse complement strand
AAGCCACGCAAGAGACGGAAGGTCAAGATGAGCCCCAACAGCAAGTTTGCTGATATTGAGGCGATTCATAAAGCCCAATCAGAATCTGGTGATATTGAAGCAGTTGAAGTAGAATCCGACGCTTCTAGTGAGCCCGAAATTATTCAGGAATGTATTGTCTATAAATAATGGTGGATTTTCTAAGGTTGGGGTGGTGATGGGGTTGATGGTGGCCAAAGGGGGGGGGTGGCCAAAGGGGGGGGTGGCCAAAGGGGGGTGCACTGACTTACCAAACTGACAATCTTTCTACTACCAGTCGCCGTGTTTTACCACGGAGAAGGTGCCTCACTCATAATGGGGCTCATTCTGACACCAGTAAACGAGGAAGCAGAGACATACCAGCGTCTAGGACACTTCCTGATCAACGAAAAGATGGGCCGGCGCCTACTTCAGCAGAGAGCATCGCCATCTCAGGAAAGGGCGTCAGTCCCGGGGTCGGTGGGTTCGGACAACCAGAGCGGCAAGGTTCAGCAGGCCTTGAAGATGTAGGCGAGCATGTGGAACATCCGGGCCAGGCCGAGAGTCTCGATCATTACGCGCGTCAAGCACGGGCCGATGCATCCATCCAGAAAGTCGCTGGAGATCAGGGAGCCGCTGGCGAGTCTGTCTCGCCTGAAGTACCGGCCCGAGATGCCGAAATCCAGGCAACAGATGAGCCCTCGAAAGAGCCCCTAGACGCAGCTTGGGAGGAGTGGGTTGATATCGAGAAAAAGGAGATCGTTCTTTTGTAACAGGCGTGGAATTCATAAGGGACGGCAGCACTAGAGACCCCTCACTACAGAATGCAGGAACGGGGTATTCTAGCTTTTGAGTATTCGATTTTTAATACTACGATTTGTCTGATCAAAGAGCTTGTACACCATCTGGAAGAACTGGGATACCGGCGGGGGCATTGCATGGATACATACTCGCACTCACTAGCATGGACGAAGTCAATTTGGACGGGAAATTGCTAGCTCCGGCGCGGACCGGCTTGTCCCATGCTCGTCGCTCCGAGTGTGGAGCTCCGGGCTTACAGGGATCGACCCGGGCGTGGAGAGCTCTCCGGCGAGGACGTGACTGACGTGGCCGCTTTAGTCTTTGAGGCAAGATAGTTCAACTGGGAAAGGGTTTTACATGAACTATATACCCACATAGTGGATGGCAGAAGACTGGAAGAGCAGGGTGTTGACCCAGATAATCCGTTTAGTAGACTACCAGAACGAATAGGATGGAGGGCCTAGACTCGGAAGGCTGGGAGCTCCCGGTTCAGGAGTACCGGGAAGTCTGCCAGGATCCTCTCGGAAGACCTCCAATGTAGTAGCAAGGTGCTAGTATGGTATATGGTATATAAATCCCTTGATTCTCTTCGGCTCGCGCCGGGTCCCCAGTGGAAAGGGGGCCGATGTATTCATCCAAGGTGTGAGATGCTGTATTTTGCAGGAAAAAAGAACCAAGTATGATGCATATCGCTTCCCCCAAAGCGCCTCCGCCTGGCCAGATACCGTGTACTCGAAGCGTAGGCGGTTCGTGTGCCGCCGATGTGTGGGTGTAGATATAAGTGTAGGTGTAGTTTTGCTGCCTCTGTCTCGTTCTTGCCAATCCTCTCTTGCGCCCCCGATGCTCCGTGTCTTTTTATGGTATGGTTTCTTGGTATTTCGCTCGACCGTACGTAGTGCCCGATCAGCCGCGTCCGCCGTTGTAGTCAGCACCACCAGCCTTGCGTAACCGCTTCACAATATCATCCTCGTCCAAATCGCCCTTGTCGCTGGCATTAACAGTGATGCTGTGGTGCGGCAGCACGCGCTTGACGTCGGAGCTCTCGATGCTGACGCGGGCCTTGCGCATGATCTTTGTGTTCTCGCCGATCCAGACGACGAAGGCGAACTTGACGCGCTTGCTCTCGGCGTCGTTGGCGTACTCGACGCGCACGTAGGCATACTGCACCTGTCCGTCGTCCAGCTCGCCGGCCAGCTCCGCGAGGCCGCCGGAGCCCGTCTTGGTCAGGGCCATCTTGTTGCCGACGGCGCCCGCGTAGGAGATGAGCAGCCAGTTGGTCTCGTCCTTGTCGGAGCGGACGGCGTCGTAGGCCGCGGCGATCTCGGGGGCGTCGAGGCCTGACATCTTGGAGGTGTGGACGGAGGGGAGGGACGGAGGAGGGTTGTCGGTGTGTCGGTGTCGGGTCCGGTGTCCTCTTTTTGTGGAGAACGCGGAGGGATCGGAAGGCTGGCGAGGCTAGGAAGGATTGAAGATTAGAGAGAGAGCAGTTCGTCTCTGGGGTCCGAGATGGGAAAACAAAAAGAAAAGGGGTCGTGGAACTCGGAAGCTGTTCAGAGGATTGGATTGGCGGTGATGGAACGGCGAAAGACGAGACGTCGCTGAGAAAGGCCAAGGTTGCATTTCCCACGACCCCACCATTGGGGGGAGATCGCATCAACCCTAACGAATCAAGCTGGAGGGGTGGAGACCTTCAGCGGATGGAGGGGTGGAGGGGCTATTTCCGGAGAATGAGGTAATGCCGTTCACCGAGCTCACCTTGATGTCACCATCGGAGTAAGGTTTCTGCGAAGACTCACCGAGATGGGGCCCAGCTCGGCCAAGCCGACACTGGAGGCTCATCCTCACCGAGGCATTCCAGACCAAGTCACGCGTCCTCTAAACTTCTTCTGATGTCGCTTCCTCCACGTCGCCCGATACACCGGCCAAGAAGTTTCGCGGCTAGTCAGAAGTTTAAGCACTCTTCCAGTGTCTTCCAAAGGCCACAACGATGTTAGTCGCAGTTTGATACCATTGTCACCTCCATGGTTCCTATGATAGGTATTGCCAGACCACCCCCAACTCAGTCCACTGCAACCCTGGTGACTAAGCCGCTTTCCATGATTCGCAGACTGCAGCATCCTCTCGTTCCTGGCCTCCTCTTGGATTCTTTTCTTAGCTGCAACACTGAGCGTCGTGGACCCCCGACCCCCGTCGCGGAGAATGTGGTCGATCATGAGACAAACTCCCCCCTCCGTGCAACCCTCTCCGCACACGACCGGTCGTCCAAGATCGCCACGACATACGCATGACGGGGGATAACTGACAACGCGCTACAGCACTGCCAAGCGCCCAACCACAACCACCAAAAGAACCTCTCTCTTGCACACTCTCAACCCTTGGCAACCCAACGTCCGAAGGGTCGAGGGAGGCATTGGCGCCGTCTCGAAACCTGTCGCCGCTCGGTCCTCAGGGCACACCGCGCCCCGTGGGGGAACCCGGGGAAAAAAAGAGACCACGTCCAAACCTTTTCGTCATGCGGGCCAGTCCGACGCTGACTAGATAGGGACCCCGGAGACATAAATACTAAAAAGAGGGAAGGAAAAAAAAGAAGCATGACATGCAATTTATCGAGACCCAGCCTGCCGGCGCAATCGAGAAAAACCAAACGGAACCGAAGCGGGCTCGCAATCTCGTTTTATGTTTCTCAAATCTCCATAATTTACGGGTCCGCCGAGGTACTTCATCTGGCCGACAGAACCACGAAGTCGTCCTCGCCTGTTTACCCATTTTCGAATTGCGTGCAGACAAGCTTTCTCGCCAATCTCGTCGCTCGTAATCTCCCAACTGCGCCTGCTGTCTGTCACCGAAATCAACTCACTCAACGCCAAACCCCCACCATACACACACATAATCGCTCAGTCACACGAACCTTCAAACTCACTCACACTCACGTCAAACTCACATATACTCACTTTAAACTCACTCACGCTCACCCCACAGCCACCGTAAATCATGTCCAACAACCTAGCCGACCAAGCCGGCTGGGAAGCCAATCCCCTAGCCTTCCTCTACCGCCAGGCCGTCGTCACGCCCGCCGAGATCCCGATCGAATTCGACCTCTCCGACTGCACGCTCGTCATGACCGGCGCGTCCAGCGGCCTGGGCCTCGAAGCTTCCCGGCAGTTCCTCGAGCGCAACCTCGGCCGTCTGGTGATGGCCGTCCGCGACACCACAAAGGGCGACCACCTCGCCGAGGGCCTCCGCCGCGAGTTCCCGCTCGCCGACGTCCGCGTCTGGCACCTCGAAATGGAGTCCTACGACTCCGTCCGCTCCTTCGCGGCCCGCTGCCGCGCCGACCTCGACAGGATCGACGTCGTCGTCCTCAACGCCGCGGTGGTCTGCCAGGAATTCGCGCGCTCGAGGGAGGGGCACGAGATGATGCTGCAGGTGAACTACCTCTCCACGGCGCTGCAAGCCCTCCTTCTCCTCCCCGTTCTCAAGGAGCGCCGCCCCGCCAATGAGCCGGGACGCCTCGTCGTCGTCAGCTCCGACGTGACCTACTGGCACACGCCCGAGGAGGACATGGTGACGGGCTCGCTCTTTAAGCCCGCCGATAAAGAACGCCTCTGGGAAACCGGAAAAAACTACCAGCTCTCGAAATTTTTAGGGCAGCTCTTCGTCGCCAAGCTCGCGACGTACGTCGACCCGGAGCACGTCATCGTCAACATGTCCAGCTCCGGGCTCACCGCGGGGACCAACATCGTCAAGCCCTCCGTGGAGCCCTTCTTCATGGGCGTCTTGAAAAAGACGCTCGGCCGCAGCGTCGAGGTCGGCGCCCGGAGCTACCTCGACGCCGCGCTCGTCAAGGGGCCCGAGAGCCACGGGAGCCTGACCTCGGACGGCGTCATTAAGCCGTAAGTCGGACCCCCCAATTCCCCTTCCTCTCCGCTCTTCTCTTGCCTATGACATGCACCGGACTTGCCAAGACTAACACGCACTGACAGATGGCCCGCGGTCATGTACACGTCCGAGGGTCACGGGCTGAGGGAGAGGGTGTGGGCCGAGACCAAGAGGGAGCCCGGCTTCGCGGAGGCCTTTGAGGCGGTTGAGAACATGTGAGCTGAACGTTGCGAGATTCGGGCGAGCCAAGGCTCCAGGGTTAGGGTCTAACCTGAAGCTTGCCCTGCGGGTATAGATGCGCCCCCCCTAGTGGAGTGTGGACGATTGTAATAATGATTGCGATGTTGAGAGACGGGCAGAACGCTCGATAATTACGAATACGGATAGGTATCACAGGAGAAAAGATGTTGGACTGGATGGATGGAATCATGGTCCGGGGAACGAAGGGCATGCCCTGATGATATGTAAGAAACACGAAGTACAATACCATACAACACGGCACTAGCAGGTGTCCAAGTAAGAAATAAATTTCGATATATAATCTCACCAATGGGCAGATACCAATAGACGGATTCAAGTTCTTATTATCGGGAAGTTCTTAACTACCTACTATACCATTCCCGTTGACGTCTCATAGACGCTCAGTTTGCGAGCTAGTAATACTTACCGCCGGCAGCATATTGCTGACTTCTAACCACCTCCTATTGGAATCGATGTTTTTCCAAGGGGCTCCCCATCGTACACACCGGTGGCCTTCCCAAGTTGACAGCCGACCTCTAATATGTCATGTCTTGCGCCCATTCCCTTCTGCTTCGGATTCGCGCGTCCCAGCCCGGCTCCCGACCATTCCCGAAGGATGGACCGGACGGCAACAGAACCGCGAGCGACATCGTGCTATGACTTTGACTTGCCCACCTCTATGGAGCTGTCCGTCTCGGCCGGCGTCTTCGCCCGGACTATCGTACTGCTTACTTCGTGTTCGTCCGCAATCAGTTCCACCGAGCCAAGACCCGGGAAGTCCTGAACTCCCCGGTTCTTGTCGTGGCTGTTGGCGTCGCCGCCACTCTCCTCTGCAACGAGCTTGGCAAGTTGCTCGTTGTAGTCGGCGGCCGCCTCTTCAGACAGCGGAACTTGCCCACGCCCCATAAGCACTGAGTGGTTTCGTTAGCGGTGTGCTCCAGGGCTTGTTCTCCTCGGTTGGAACGGAACATGTGGACTTACCCTTCCGCGCATACCTGCTCACCATCGTGACTTCGCTGTCAAACCAGACTCCGCACTTCTCCAAATGTCTTGCGGCGCGATTGTGCTTGAGGGGGTGCGTCGAGAACTGCGGGTCCAAGCACCCGGGCTCCGGGCAGAGCAAAATGTAGTAGGCGAGCTCGGAATCGGGCAGCTTGTACGGGAAGACATAGCTGTAGGCGAAGAAGCGCCTCAGGGTGGAGTTAACAATGGGCTTGTTCACCGGCTGGTTGCGGCGCCCCCAGGTGTACTCAACCTCGGGACCGGTGGCGGGTTCTCCAAGGTGCTTCCGGTCATTGCTCACCGACGGCTTTTCCGTCCTGGGTTGCTTTGCCGGGCGCTCCCTTCGAGGCGATTCCGGGTCGCCGTGGGTCGCCGTCTCTCTCTGCCGCTTGTGCGAGGGCTTTGAGCGCTTCTTAGAAGACGGCTCTCGCTGCTGCGGCTCTCGCTGCGACTTCCTGGACTCCTTGTAGACGGTCGGAATCCCAGAGTTGGGAGGGGCCTCCAGGGACCGTCGACTACGCCGACTGGCGGCGGTCGACGGTGCAGGGCGGTTAGGCGGATCCCGATTCAGCGGCCGTTCTGATGGCGGAGGGGGCGCGAACAAGGTCCCGGGACGTCTTACAGGAAGCGTTGCAGGAGCCGTTTCCTCGGGCGGAGGGGCTGCGGCTGAAGGCAGCCGGCGACGGGATTCTCTGGCAGAAGCGGCGACTGCGGGCCGGATCGGTTCTGGCAGGGCCTGGTGATTCGACGTAAGCTTAGTGGTCATACCGTGAGGGCGAACAGTAGGCTGTACAGGGCCGCTGGGGGTGTTGGCGACGCAGAGCGGCATGGTGAAGAGCGGGAGGGTCTCGCAGTACCGCAGGGCGAAGGTGGACGTGAAGAAGGACCCAACCTGGCGGTACGTGAAGCTCTCTAGGTTGGGTGGAAAGTTATGCTTTGCACGGGCGGCGATAGCCTCATGGTCTTGGTCCGGGAAGCGCTGTGACATGGACCGGATGAGGCGGTCCCTGGCGTCGGCCCTCGCCACGGCGAGACTATCGAAAAGGTGCTCTAGATGGCGGTTAACCTGGGATCGGAAATGGCGAGTGCATTCATCGACGGCCTTGTCAACCTCCTTAGAGGCCTCTGGGGAGAGGGCGGGCTGAGGGGCGGAGGAGCCCTGTTGGTCTCGAGAGGAAGACATGCTCGCGTCGGAGATGGGCAGGGAAGAGAGCGCCCGCCCGAATGAGCTCTCGATAAGGGGGTTTAAATTCCGAAGTCCAGGGTCGAAAGGGAGCTGATGAAGGCTGCAGAATAATAGCAATGCGAAGATGAATATCTGGTATCTGGGGCGTGCTGTCAACGATGGGGTTGGACGTTGGGAAGAGACGTGGACCCGATGGGAACTGGTGCACTTTGAAATGGAGACAAACGCGTTGGTACCCGCTTGGGTGGGGCCACCTATCTACCTACCTAAGTAAGGTACCTAGGTAGAAGTCGAGGTTACTGTGGCTTCTCCAATGTGGCGTGCGGAAAAGTTAGAGGAATAGGGAGGTACAGGCTCAGGCAGGGAGAGATAGTTAGGCAGTAGGTAGGTACCTAGGTAATGACAGGTACACTGTAGGCACCTCCTGCCTTGCATCAAATAGGTACATGTTAAGTAGGTATATCAGTATGTACTTCTCTGTATCGGGTCGGTCCAGAGCAAACAGGCAAGCAGGAGACAGCAAGCATGAGCACCTGTGGGAGGTACATCGTGGGCACAGACCTTGGACCGAGCCCGCCGCCCTGCATATGACTGCGCAAGACGGATGACGGGGCAGGTGCTGTGAAGGTAGATACCTACCTAGGCAGGTGCTATCCGGAGTGGTTGTACTGGATTGGTACGTACGGAAAGTGCACCAGGCGGCAGGTAGGTACCTTCCCGTCATCGGTTAATTAGCGTTTGCTCTCGCGTCCAAAAAAAAAAAAGGAAGGCGCATCGCGTTTGCAAGCACCCTGCGTGCCTGCCCCGCCCCAGCCTCCCACAACGTACAGGGCAGGAGAGGGCCCCGACCCCAAAGATCCCCTGTCCAGATTGGCTGCTGGACCCGTCCCTTCCACGGTTCTACCTATCTACCTACCTAGCGCGTCTCCGCCTCTCTGTTCTCATTCTGCAGCCCCCGGAATACCTTTTCTCCCGACCGACCGACCGACCGACCGACCACAGCCGCGACGTCCTATCGACGTTCAACGCCCGTTTAAACGTCCAGCTTTACTGTCGCCCTTTCCCATACGACACTCCACGTTCCCTTCGGGCGTGTCTGAGCGGCCGAGCCTGAGCATGTCCGTCATGTCTGACAACGGCTCGGCACGCGCCCATGGCGAGTGAGTCTCTTCTCTTACCTCACCCGCGATGCTTCGTTCGCGAGGCTGATGATTGATACTTACACCTCAGCGCTGACAGCCAGCCGCAGCCAGCGTAAGTAACACACATTCGCGATACCTGCTATCATGTATTGAGCCTGAGCCGCAAGCCCGTCGTGCCGGCCTCGGAAGCTGACATCGTTGCCGCGAGCAGGGTACTGGGCATAGATTGGGGAAGCACCGCTATCCGCGCCAGCTTGTTCTTCCGCGAGTCGGAGAAGCTCGTCACAGTATGGAACGAGAACACCATCCCGGCTCACGACGAGCGCTACCAGGAGGGTGCCTACAACTCGACCCTCTTCCTCGACGACAACGGCGAGCCCTACCTCGGCGAGGACGTCCTGGGCGAGAACCGCAAGGAGGTATCGTCCAAGATGTACTTCACCCGCACCCGTCAGACCTCCAACCCCCTCATCGACGAGGCCGTCCGACACCGACGCGCCAACGGCGGTGACGCCGAGGTCCGTGAGCTCGAGAGACGTATCCGCCACGGCATGCAGTCCATCCTTCGCACCGTCTTCCGGGACATACAGGAACTGTCCCGCTACGGCGAGCATGGCCCCTTCTGCATCGACGCCATCGCCCTGTCGTATCCGGAGCACTGGACCTCGGAGGAGAGGGGGACCTACGAAGACCTCCTCAACGCCGTCATGCCCGAGTTCCGCGTGCTGGCCGACGTCGGCGACGACATCTTCTTCCACGAGGAGAGTTTGGCCATGGCCCACAACGCCTTCCGGAACTCCAAGCACATCCAGACCGTCCTCGAGGACACGTCCCTGCAGAAGCCCACCCTCATGCTCTTCCTCGACTTTGGTGGCCACGCCATGGTGAGTAGACCCGAAAGAATGAGGAGCTGCAGCTGACGCCATGGGCCTAGAACGGATGCATGTTCAGCGTCGTTAGACGAGGAGTCGACGATCTCAGCTACGCCCTGGTCGGCAAGTCATTTTGTAAGTCTCCAACTCATCACCCCTGAGTTGCCGTTTCTCGGCCAAGGGCGCTGCGTCGCTTCTCCTGGTACTGACCCCCGGTCCAGCGGCACACGGAGGCACCCAGGTCTGGGAGCACATGGTGGCCAAGTACGCAGAGGAATACTCGAACGAGATCCTGCACCTCCAGCTCACCCCGAAGCAGCGTGCTGAGGTGCTGCAGGACTTCCACGTCATGATCAAGAAGATGAAGGTGTGGAAGACCCTCTACATGCACGCCCCCAACACAAATGGCGTCCAGGAGGACATCGAGATCAGCATCAACCCCAAGCGCATCGAGCAGTGCTTCTGGAGCGCTCTGAAGGGGCCCGTCGACCTAGCCTGCGAGCAGATCAAGCTCGCCGCCACCCTCGACCGCGACGTCAGGGTCGTACTCTCGGGCGGCAGCGGCAAGTTCTTCGCCGTCCAGGAGCGCTTGCACCAGGCCTGCGCCCAAGAGGGGCTGCGATTTGACCTGATTCCCTTTTACAGGACCGCGGGCGACAGAGAGTAAGAAATTCCCATTTCGAAATGTGATTGCCATGGTGGCATTGAATTTGACACTCACGCGCCACAGGTCATGGAGCATCTCCAAGGGGGCGGCACTCGCGAGCGCAAGAATGAGATCCGTGGATGATTTTATCACGTCGGGGGCAGCCTTCGGCCTTCAACTAGGCTATCTGGCTCGACCGGACGAGAGTGACGTCTGTGGTTGGCAAAGTCTCTCGTACCTCCTGTTTGATCGCGTAAGAGTGCCCCCCAATCCAGTCTTTCGAGAAATGAGCTACATACTTATAATGCTTCTTTTCCCCGCAGATCGGTTCGCATCCCACGAGGTTACACGTCGAAGCCGATACCAAGATGAGGATAGTGTGCAGCCCGATCCTGCAGGCCGGCGAGGAGTGGGACTTCATACCGTCCACCTCTTGCTACAACATCATTGAGCTCCCCTTCTTTTCACAGGGCCACTGGAATTTTACCCTGTCCCGGTACACCAATCGCGACGAAACCGGCATCAAGATCCTCGCGCGCAAACTCTTCAAGAAGAGTCGCAATTCCCGCTGGCTGCCTACCCAGATCAAGTGGGTCACCAACCTGCCACTCTACTTTGACCCCTCCAGTCGCTGCTGCCTACCCAAGAGCGACGTCGAGGACTTCGGCCGCGGCCTAGCTCTCGACGAGGACGGCGTAATCATTGCCTGTTCCCCGAGCGTTGTGGAGGACCAGTTGCGCAACTGGGGCGAGAAGCCCCCCGCCGGCCGCCGCCGCAAGGCGCCGGCGAGCGCGATCCGGAGGTCGACCGGCCACGCGAACAAGAGGGCGCGGACCTCCGGCGTCAAACCCTCGGGACACCTCCCCGTGCTAACGCGCGAGAGCTTCCAGCCGAAGCCCGTGCCAACGACGTACAGCAAACGCGTTGTCAGGCGGGCGCCGCCGCCGCGGTCCTCGTACGATGAGGAAGACGAATCAGTGTACTCCGTGCCGGAGAGCGACCTGGAAGAAGAAGAACAACAACAACCGGCCCGGAGGCAACCGACAGGGGCCAACGTAGGCTACCGGCGATCAGGTGTAATGAATATGGCCGACATGATCGATATGAGTAACAGGCCCCGACAGCGGCCCGGTGTCTGATCTTCGTGGAGGGCTGCGTCTCCGAATCACTTCGTTACAGATGCATTCCGTAAGGCGCACGATGGAAGCAGGTGTATCCAGGCGGTGCATTGGAGTGCTCGATGGTACTGTGGCAGAGGGAGCCCTGATTAACCCCTGCGAAAGTCACGTGACTTCGTGCGCCCTCCCCCACTCCTACCATGTTCTCGCACGCCCCCTTTTCGCGGCAAGGACATCCCTAACACGCGGCTCAAAGCATAGGAGCCAACCAGACCGCTCCGCTCATACGCAGGGGGGAATCCGTACCAGAAACAAGTTTCTATGGTCACGCTACTGGATAAGCAGATGGCTGAGGATACTGGAGGATTCCAGTATCTGCCATGATTTGGCTGGAGGACTTTTGGATTGAGGTACATTATTTAGGCGTCCAGCCGAGCCAGGGATCTTTTATTGCCATCTAGCGCGGCCAAAAGAGGTTTGTCCGTTATTTATTGTATTTACATCAGACCTGGCCGAGCCGCCGTCGCACAGGTGGAGGAGACGGAGAATTTACGGTTTTGGTTCACTCATTAGGCTAAGGGTAGCTGTGATCTATCCCGTAGGTAGTCAATCTGTAGCCTCCAATCTGCGGCCCTGCAAAGTCCATCCTCCGAGCATTGATAAGCTACCCCCGTATTAAACCGTGACCAAACCAGCTTCCAGGCCCCATGACTCCGCAGGCGTCTCTGCTCCGTTGGTAGAAGCGATTGTGGAATCGTCGTCGATAATCCTTAGGCGCTCGAATCAGCTTGCAATTCTTGGACACATACACTCGTGCCCCTGAGACTCAAGGAGTGTCTACTACTCACACGGTGGGAATCTCGCTCAGCATCGAGGTTTCAGACTCGGGCTGGCTCTGGGAACCCTCGGCAGCAGAGACCGGCGGGGCACCGCCGGCGGCATCGGGAATGCCGGTGAGGGTTTCCTGGGCTCTTTCTGCCACCTTCCGGTTGTAGTCCGAGACCCGTTCATCACTCGCGTGACGAGACGAAGCCCTCTCACAGGGCACGACTGGGAAGAATCTTCAAGTCAGTGCACACAACTCTTGTAAAAAGAATTTTGGGAAGGAAAAGGCAAGCTCACGCCTGCAGGCCAGACGGCGGACAATGTCCTCGTCGCCCCCGTGCTGCACGCCGCACTCCCCAAAGTGCCGTACCGCGAGGCCGTCATCGAAAGGGTGCCGCGAGAACACGAACCCGCAGTCCGGCGTCGGGCATTCCAGGATGTAGTAGGACGTCTCCTCCTTCAGCTTGTACTTGAAGGCACAGCTAGACTTTTGGCCGCTGTTAACTCTCCTGGTGGCGAGGGCCGTCGTCACGGCCCGCGGGCTGCTGTCCTCCCCTCCGGCTGGCCCCTTTTTGGTGGACTTGCTCGACTTCCTCGACAGCGATTTCCTGATCCTACCGGCGGGGTCTGGTTTCAGGACGTACTTTCGTGCGGTTCGCTTCGCGTGGGACTTGACGGGCCGGCTGGGAAGCTTTCGTCGCTGACCGGTAGGGGGACCTTCATGGGTCCTTCGGGGCGTACTCAGCTCGCTGGTCTGTGGGGAGATGGTCAGCGGTGCGATGTTCGGGATGAGGCGCGCGCGCGGCGGCACATACGACCTCCCCGAGTCGCCCCTCGGTCTTTGCTTTTCTGCCTGGCAACTCCGGTCCACGGCCTCGTGCCGTCGACCCGGACGGCGGGACGGTCGTCGCGGAGGGGGCCGCCGTGTAGCCGACGGTGAGAGAGTCCCGGGTGTACCTGATGTGCGACATGCAGGGCAGCAGGCCGGACCGGATCGAGGGCTTGAGCGTCTTGTGGTCCTTCGGGTGCGTCACCGCCGCCCGCGTGAGGAAGTATCTGACGATGCCTTCGTGGTCCTTTTCGTGGTTGCGGACGAGGGCGCGGAGATCCTGCCTGAATCTCTGCTCGATCCGGTCCTTGTCCTGCGACAGCTGCTCCTCGATCGTCTCGGTGGAAGGTATCGGCTCGCGTGGTTTCGGCTTCTTCATCGTGATAGGGTCGCGTGTTGGGGTTTCCTCGTCAGGTTGGCTGGGAGCCTGGAGAGCACCTGGATGATGGGGGTGGGGGTTGTCTTGCGCGAGGTAAACGCACGCTGCCAGGAGAGAAACATGTACTTGGACGGCCTGTCAGATGATTTCACACGGACAAGAAGACTTGGCCAAAGTTGCGCGTTGGGCTGCGGGATGTGCCGGCTCGGTGTGAAATAAAGCCGCGGATGCACAATTTACACCAACATCTGGTACCATACCCAGCATGTGCAATTGAAGCAAACGCGGCTCTGTAACGCTGAAATGACTTTTCCCAGACCGCTGATTTCAAACAGGACTAGCTGTTTGCCATGTTCTCGTTGGCTATTCTTACTTCTGCCCGACCCTGAATTTACTTACCCGTCACTAGAGGTGGCTATCCCGTTGAAATCTATTGAGCCATGGGCTGGGACCGGGCAACTGCATGTACGTGCCAGAGTCCATTTGGAACACCAGCCCTGAGCGTTTGCTTCAAGTACCTAGACTCATATTGTCTGATAATTGGCCCGATGATCCAGGACTATGGCCGATTCGAGTGGAGCTTCTTATGTTTCAGTCGCCGTGCAAACTGAATGGAAACGTCAGCCAAAGAAGCGATGGCTTTTTCTCAATCCTAACCTCTTAATTTCATAACCACCCCCTCCCCCCCCCCCTCCCCGCCCTCGAAAGGTCAAATCCCTTAAGCTCCAATATCTCGTACCGTAGTTCTTCGGTCCACTCCTAGTATCTGTCTGGATTCTTCCACCCAAGCCCCAACTCACCGAGCTCTATCCCCTGACCCTCGGGCCTCTGCAACTCAGTCAGTCAAGATGGTCGCACGGAAAAAAGATGGAAAGCAGAAAGTGTAAGCCCCATCACAGACAGGAATTACATAGAGGAGGCGTCGTCGGAAGATAGGCTGACGACAAACAGCGTCGTCGCCATCGACATGGGCAGCACCGCCGCCCGCATAGCAGTCAACTACCTCTCCGAGAACCACGTGAGGCCTCTGTTCAACAGCAAGGCCCAGTGCACCCAGGACCGCCTCCAGTACGAGCGGGGCGCCATCAACGCCTGCGTCAACATATCCGACACCGGCCCCGCCTGGATCGGGGACAACCTCTGCGCCTCGAGCGTACAGCTGCCGGTCAAGTTCGTCATAAGCCATGGCAAGGGGGTCATCGACGACGACAACCCGCTCGTCGCCGAGCTCCGGCGGCGCGACAAGGACCAGAAATTCCAGGACCGCTGCATGGAAGGGATCTACATGTTCATGGGGGCGCTGGCCGCCGAGATCCAGAAGCTGTGCGGGAGCAGGTGCAGGCCGCTCGAGATTGTCGAGATCGGGCTTTCGGTTCCCGCCCACTGGAGCCTCGACGTGGAGGATAGGTACCGTCAGATCTTTCGCGAGACGATCCAGCGTGCTGCTAAGTCGACGAAGGACGTCAAGGTCTGCTTCACCTCGGAGATTGAGTGCATAGCGCACTACGTATGTAGGGAACCGACGCGCACAGAAGACGTCTTGGACGGCCCCGGTGACAAGTATGTTCTGTTTCTCGACTTCGGAGGACACAGTATGGTAAGTGCAAGCTGCCGTTTGGCCGAAAGGGAAGGGGGGGGAGGGGGGGGTTAGGTGCAAATGACAGAGACTGACTCTCCCGGAACCTTCGCAGAGTGGATGTATCTTCTTCATCAGAAGCGAAAAAGAAGGAGGACGCGGATTCTTTCGCAGAGGACAACCATTTGGTAAGCCTTTTCTTTCCTCAACCATGTTGCCTGTAGCGCATCAACCACTGACGACTCCCAAGGCGTTGTGGGCGGAACTTCCCAGTGGGAAGCATCAGTCAGCGAGTACTGCACAGAAAACACATTCTCGGGAGACGAGAAGAAGCCCATCACGCCGGCGGTGCGCAACGCCCTCATGCGCCAGTTCAAGGAGCAGATCATGGAGATGGGGAGCGAGGAGTTCGAGGAGATGGAGCTCAGGGCGAGGGCGCCAAAGGGACACTCCTCGGGCGAGGAGTTCTGCATCAGCATCGCCGCGCAGAAGGCAGAAGAACTCTTCAGAAACGCTCTTGATAGGCCGCTTCGCATGGCGAAGGACGAGATCGGGCAGCTGGCGCACCTTAGCTTGAGGAATCCACGGTCCAAGACCCAGGTGATCGTGTCCGGGGGCAGCGCCAAGAGCAAGAAGGTGCAAAAGTTCCTGGACGCGGTCTGCGAAGAGAATGGGGTGCCTCTGCCAAGCTACATATACGAGAACACGGGGCCCGCTGAGTGAGCTTTTTCTTTTCTATTGTTTTCGGAGATACTCGGTCGAGGATGTTTTGTTCCTGGCTCACGCTGCGTCCGGTACAGGTCTTTTAGAGTTGCTGAGGGCGCGGCCATAGCAACTGCGAACCGCATGGGGCTCAGAGAATTCATCAATCGCGGGGCTGCATTCGGCCTCCAGATGTTTTATGGGGGCAGGGAGAACTGGGAGATGACGGGGCCCATGTTGCTGGCTGGCGAGGTAAGCGGAGGAAATCAAGCTTCCCTCTCCTCTTCCCCACGTATCGCTGTTCTCCAACGAGAATCCTAACATTTCTCTAGAAAAACCGGTGGAAGGAGGGCTGGTCGCACACATTCGACGCCTCCGGCACAGACAGGTGCAGGATCATCTGCGACCCCTTCTGGAAATGCCACACGCGAGACTGGAGGCTGAGCTGCAACAAGACCTACGACCTGATCGACCTGTTGGTGCCCGAGGAGGGCCGGTGGAGGTACCGGCTGGTCTGCAACGAGGCCGTCGGCCAGGAGGAGAGCCTCTGGCTCCAGCGGGAGAAGCTGAAGCCCGGCAGCGAGGAGATCGTGGCCTCGCACAACGTGGAGCTAAAGCTAGAGATCCACCGCTCGTCGAACTGCTTCCTGGTCAAGCCGGACGTGGACCTGGACTTTCAGCACTGCGGCTTGGGCCTAGAAGCCGACGGGAAGTTCGTAGCACTGACCGAGGAGTTTGAGGAGTCTTTGAAACAGCGCATCGACCGTCGAAGGAAAAAGCAACAGTCTCGGGGCCCAAATCCGGGCGATGCGGATTACCGAGAGAAAACACCGGCTTCCTCGCGTACGAAACGGAAGCGCGATCCGCCCACCGTTGAGGACTTGCCGGAGACGTTACAACGGATAGGAGGGGCAAAGCCACAGGGGCATCTCCGCGAAGTACTGTCCAGTCAAGTGCGTCGGCGCTGATGATGGAGGTCGTTTTGAGGCTGCGAGTAATGGCCAAGAGACCGGAAATTCGGCGTGATGCTTTGGATATTGGCCCGGTGTAACCCAGACCAAAGAATAGGCAGTATTTGAGTGTCGTAGGCTTTCTAAACGGGATAGTTTGATGGAAACATGCTGTCTCCTCTCTAGCAACAGAAAGGCTCGGTATCTGCTGGAGGGCCTCCGGCGCAATAGCCGGAGTGTAGTGGATTCCAAACGCCACGGGCTTCGGCGAGTGCCCCACTCTTCGGGTTTGCACTGTGAACTGTGGGGCCGACCCGGTCATTGTAGGCTCCGTCTACTACTTGGGTAGGCTCGACCGTTGACTCCGGCCACCACAGGTTTCAACGAGCAGCCCGCAGGTATATCTATGTTTCACCGGCAAGCGTGTCTATATGCACTATGCACCAGATGCCGTCGCTGACCTCAAGAGTACCTAACTGGCTTCAGTGGCGTCCGCAAGGGACTCCTAACCCTAATGGCGGTTACTACTAGGGCCTTCGCGATCGGTGACCCGAACTCGGATTTTCAAGCCGCGTCCAACCCGTGAAAGAACTACTATGCAAATTGAACTCTCATAAACAATTATCTATAAGTTACCTGCATATGAAGCAATCCTCAAGCTCTGTCCCCATAAGGGCGGGCGCCTAGAAGACCTGCAACACGGGCGGCGGGTCCGGTCCCACAAAAGAGCATCGGGTCGCTTAGACCTCGATTCCGAAGCGCCACTACTTACCTACTACATAATCTCTATCTTCCTCCATTGGCAGTGTCACAAGCCTCAATATGACTTGCGCGAGGAGACAAGAGCTTGTCTCAAGAAAGCGTACAATATCTGCTTCTGTGGGTTTATCCTCGCTGCCGGCGATCTTCGCCGGCAGCGTGGCCGATGCCTCAGCCACCGGAGCGGAACTACGCAGCTCCGTATCACGCTCTGAGCACGTGACCGGCCTCGGCGCTGGACTTGATATCCAGCGCCGCTAAGCTCCTCCTCCTTTCTCAGACAATCAATCCATCTTCATCGCAGTACTACGTCCCCTACGTGACGTACGCTGCCACTCCACCTGTGAAACCAACAGCGTCTAATTTGGTGTACAGCCCAAGAACACGTCAGTTTTGACATTGCCGGTGTAAAACCACGACCGTTCCGTGTCGAAGACCCCGCACCACGCCGTGCAGACAGACCCTGTATGCAGGAGCCTTTTGTTTGTGGATCATGATTGGCCAGGGCATCATGCGTTGGCCTTTTGTCAGGGCGAGGCGACATCGACCACTCGGGTTACACAGGGCGAACCGCCTTGGCTGCCTGGTTACTGACGACTCCCGGTCGGCATAAGTAGGCTCGTGCCGCCCTCTGTCGGGTTGACGATGCCAAAGATCCAACGATTTCTCTTAGTCCCGCGGTTGGACTGGTTCAGGTGCAATGGAGCCGTTTCCTGACCACTACCCCGCCCACTTCGGCCCGGACCAAGGCTTCATCGTTGCGCCCCCAGAGGCAGGGCCATGGCAAGCGGGCTGGGCTGACGCCAGGGTGGCCTTGCACGACTTCCCTTCCGCCATCAACGCAACAGTCGCACCTGCAGGACAGGGGAACGGCCTTCGACTGCCTGTCCATGATGAACGAATGAGAGCCGAGCCCGATATGCCCCAGCATATACCCGAGACCCCTGCCGTCACTCGCCTAAAGACAGACCAAGAGTGAGAGGACCATCGAGCTCGAATCACCGAGCTCTACTGGGAGCAGGACAAAGACTTGGGCGATGTAATCGACCAGATGAAAGAGGAACATTGGTCACGGGGACAGGATTGGTTCCAAGCATATAAGGATGGGTACAAGACACCCTTGGCCGCGGCCGCACGCATTGGTTCACTGCCGCTGGTCTCCCTTTTCCTTGAGAATGGAATGTCCCCAAACATTTCATTCGATGCAAACTTTTCACTCCTTTGGATCGCATCAGCTTGTGGTCATCGGCCTCTTGTCAATTATCTCCTTCAAAATGACGCCGCTGTTGACTGGAGCGATGTTCATGAAGTGAGTCCGTTGGATGTCGCCATTGCGCAAGGCCACCGAGATGTTGTCCAGAGTCTTCTTGACAAGGGTGCTTCGATCGATGGCCAAAGAGAAGTGGGAGCACGGTCTTCTCTCCAAGTTGCCGTTGCAAAGGGCGATGCCGACATGGTTCAACTTCTTCTGGCACATGGGGCGAACCCCAATGTGACCGGCTGGAAACGAAGTGGTATGCATTATCCATACCTCGATGAGTACCCAGACTCTCTCGGCAGTTTGTTCGAAACCATGGACGACATGCTTTGGAAGACTAGCTGGACCCCATTACACTTGGCTATCGACCAAGGGTACGAGGACGTGGTTACCGTCTTGCTTCATCACGGGGCAAGTCTTGATTATGCGAAGCAAAAAAGTCTCATTTCAAATCGCATGGCGGCCGAACGAGGACATGAGGGTATATTGCGGATCCTTCGCGACCACACCGGCGCTGTGTTTTGGACACCTCTCGGACTGGCTTGTTTCAGAGGCTGCGCTGTCACAGTGAAAGCATTGCTTGAAGATGGTTCAGATCCAAACGTCTATGGAAACAGTCGCCAAACTCCTTTGCAAATAGCCCTCATTCAGGACTTCTTGGACGTTGCAGAGCTACTCCTAAAGGGAGGTGCCGATGTGAACGTGCCTGACTGCATGTCGTCTTACCAAACGCCACTAGAAATTGCTATTTCTAAGAACTCCCGTCATGCAGTCAGACTTTTGCTTCAAAACGGAGCTAATCCAGACGTTCATGGAATAAACGAACCGAGCCCGTTGCAGGCCGCTGTTGCCCGCAATTTTGGGGTTATCGCACAGCTGCTTCTCGAAGCAGGTGCTGACGGGAACTGTCCCGACTCGAATGGCCGGTCTCCGCTCCATACCGCTATCGAATTAGGCCACACCAGAACGGTAAAAACACTGCTGGAAGGCGGTGTCAATGTGGACGCGCGTACCGCGACTGGCCTGCCAGCCCTGGCCTTTGCTGTCACTATAGATCAACGTTGCGAGAAAATTGTTGGCATGTTACTCGATCATGGTGCCGACCCGACACTGATGGCGCCTCGGAGCGACGAGTCTAATGCCAAGTCAGTCGTCTTCATAGACCTCTTCAGAGGCGCCGGGTGGGCACGTGAATCTATAGGCTCAATCAAAACCTGGCATAGGCTACACCTGGCGGCTGCCCTTGGAGATGAAGCCACTCTGAAGTCCTTGCTTCTATGGTACTGGAAAGCTGATTCAGTGCGTGTCAGATCGCCGGTCAAGAGAAAAGAGACGGCTCTTCACGTAGCTGCCCGTGCTGGCCACCTAGGGCCCGCGAGGCTCCTTGCCGCCTCCAACAGCCTAGCTATTCGTGTTCTGGATTCGAATATGAACACACCTCTCCAAGTTGCCGTCAAAAACTCTCACCTCGGCATCGCACAGCAGCTCTTTCGGCTCGACGATTTCGCCCACCGGCTGGAGTACAAGAGTCAGTGGTTGACGAAATGGATGCCCTGGTATGTCGTCTTCTCATCTCCCCTGACGAAGGCCTGCTGGAACTTTTGTACTGTAGTGGACTTGACATGATGAATTATGGCCCAAGGCGGGAGCATGAAGACATCAAAAAACGCGTCAAGGACCGCTCCGCTGCCATTTGGATTCTTTGTAGGGAGTATGAAGGCGGCGATTTGGAGGCCGAATGGCTGAGGCTAGTGGTCCTTTCATTGAGACACCACGACGAAGATTTCTTCAAACGTCTGGTGGAAATCTTGCCAGACGTGGAAGCTGGTCAACGTGGTCTAGATGAGCAGTTGCTGTCCTGTTCCAAGCCCATCTACGACGTTTACGGAGACTCGGGCGAAAAGACGGTCAGGTGGGACGGAGTCAAAGCTTTCATGGAGGAGAACGTCAATTTGTTCGCTACCACTTAGTAAGTGGGTGGAACACGTGGACGAGGGTCGCGCTCGGGGAAAACCGGAAAATAGTCGAGTTGGACGTTAGCCTTGGAGTACTCGTCGGTGATGTTGGTAGCCGTGGACTAACAGTATGTTGTAGCGGTCGAGGTGCCGCTCGGGGTTGTTTTCAAGGTTAATGTTACTTGAGTCTAGAAGCAGCAGGGAACGGGGTGGGACTGAATTTTGCGTCAGATGTGCATATCCTTTCGGCATTGGACACCTTTTTGCTATGACGACATTGGGAATTGGATGTCATTGCATAGTTGATCAACAGGGCCTATCTACTATGACTGTCTGCTGCCTTAGTTGTTGCTTCCGTCGATATCCTGCGAAGGCTAAACCACCCCACCGTCTAGCGGAATTGCATAGACGACGCTGGATTCATCCGGCTCAGAGGCAACATATTCTCTTTCGCGATGATAAGACCTACACTAGAAGCAGGGTAGTATTTCTATCAAACCTGCATGATCAGGACTGTCAATGTTGATCAACTGTCCCTCGTACTCCAACCTAAACTTCGAGCTGATAACCTCATCCCTCCAGTCCGCTTCCTTTCTCTCGTCGCCAAAAAGTCTCAAAGTGCGAATCCTCACAACATAATTTCCAGAATCCGTGAAAGATCCGTTCGGTAACCGACCGTCCCACACCAGGTGCACCGTCTCTACCCTACCCCAGCCTCCCACCCGAGACCCTATCTCAGGAGGGAATATCTCCACGGGCTTGCCGCCCCCGACCGGGAGAAGCTCGGCTCGAATGCCTCTGGTGTCCATTTGCAACTGAATCTGCAATGCTGGCAGAGTTTCCGATGAGAAGCGTTCTTTGTCCGGGTTCGCAGGATCAAATGGCCGTCTGTCTTTGTGAAGCTTGAAAACATGGCCTTGATCGATTGGCTCCAACTTCCGGTTCCAGAAGCGCGCGGTTTCTACGTCGTTTCTAGTTGCCGAAGATAGATACGTGAACGCAGGATCGAGGACTTCATTGTATTTGATCCTGCATCCGATGCCAGCGTAAGGGATAGACAGACTGTGGTCGTTCGGGCCGGAGGACGAAGTCAGGTGGACCCAGCCACCGTACAACGGGCATCGCTGTTCTAAGGGCCCCAGGCTAGTGGTGTCTACCGTCACCTCGATATCTGTCTCTTGACCCGGGTCCAAAACTAGTCTGTTCAGCGAAGTAGTCACGTTGGCTTGCAAGTCCGGCCGAACTGTTGCAAGAAACTCGGCAGCAGCCTCTGCCGCCCTTACAGCTGCAGCGAAGGGCACCGGTGCTCTCGTGGTTTCATTGAGGGCAAGAAGACCAGGGCCCTGCGCAACAGATATATCGTATGTAATCCGGGCAGGAATTTCGTTTCGAAGATGGAGACTCAAAGTCTTTTGTCCAAACTCTGTGTCGTTGAACGCGAGTCTCGTCGTGCTTGTTTTGACGCCAGAATTCAGGACAGCTAAGGCAGCCGAGGCGTCTATCAGGCCAGAGCCCTGCTGCCAAGGGCTCGAAAGGAACTCGTAGGACCGGTTCGTTCCATCGTTGAATTTCAGTGGCCGCGCCGTCATGGCCAGAACGCTGGCGAGCTGCTTGATCGGCACATCTGGGTGCGCCTCCCCGAGCAGGGCGAGGACGCCGGCGACGTACGGAACGGCCATGCTGCTGCCACTCTGGATCCCGAAGCCTCCATTCTTCCGGGGAAACGTGCTCAGGATACCGCCTCCGGGGGCCAGGACGCTAGTGAGGAGCTTTCCCTCGCCACTCGGGCCCCAGGTTGTGAACGTGCTGACCTTCCCTCCAGTTTTGGTGTTGGGGGTGGAACTGAGGATGGGCTGGCGGGTGAAGTTGCTGTCCATCTCGACTTCCACCTTGTGCCCCTTCGCTAGCAGTGAGAGGAGGTCTTCGCCGTCCGCTTTGGTGAGCGATGCCGCGCCTTCGATTTGCAACCCTTCGTCGAGGCGCACTTCGAGGTCGAATGCAGGGCCGTCAACGTTGTTGTATATCAGCGTATACTTCACACCTGCCCGAGCAAGGTTCTCCATCTTGGTCTTCAGGGTACAACCCCCACGCTGAAGCAGCACTAAAGCGTCTCTTGGAAGACGCGAATTGTTAACACCTGTACAGCCGTCGGAATCTGAAGTGGAATTGCCGCTGAGAGCCAGGACTTCTACCCGCGCTGGGAACTCGCTCCTCCGATGCGCCGTCCATGTTTCTGGGTTGTAAGACAGGTCTTTGGAAAAGGCCCCATCTACAATAATAGTTGCCGGTTGGTACACGGAATACTTGTATGCAGCGTCAACACTTCCGACCCCGAACAGGTCGTCGCCACCGCCCTCAGGAGCAGCAGCCCCGAAAGTCCCCGCATGTCCGCTGTTGCCGCTGACTGTGACAATGAAGGTCTTTCCCTCTCTGTTTATCCGAGAAACCAGGGTTGACAGCGGATCTGGTCCTCACATCAGCCGGTCAGGTCCCACTAGGAAGTGTTAAACAGGAGCTTACCGTCAGAGAAGGGCCTACTCCCGCTTCCCAGAGACAAGTTAATGATGTCGACTCCTCGCTCGTAGGCTTTGTTGACGGCATCAACCACGACATTGCCGGTGCTCATCCCGTTGCAGTCGAAAACACGATAGTGCTCAACCGTAACCCCCGGTGCGACGCCTTTGAAACCTGTGTTGCCTTCACCATCGTTCGCGAAGAGTATGCCGGCGGTATGAGTGGCGTGGTTGGAGCAGTCTCCGAATGGGTCGTTGTCCGGTTGCGCCTTGTTTGGTGGTTTGACCTACAGACCACTTAGAAAAGGCGGGAAGAATAGGTCTCCCCGAACTCACATTGTCCCCCACAAAGTCCCAGCCATATTCAACCCTATATCCGGGCCCAAAACCCGCTCCCAAGGCGGGATGTAAGTAGTCTAGCCCACCATCCACAATGGCAACCCTCACGCCCTTCCCGGTCAGGTTCCTGGCATGGAGCTTATCAACACCGGTCATTGCGTGAACATCGAGTAGAGGGTTGGCACTCCGTTCTGCCACTCGAGTGCTCTACAATCACAGTTAGCATTGCCGGATACTTTTCAGAGCATGGCCATATCGTATAACTCACCTTGCTCTTTGAGCGCTGCCCAAGTTCGGCCACAGTCTGAGGCCTATGGGCCACAGTAAAGGTGGCTTGAAAGCAGCCAGTAAGGAGTATAAGCCACACGAACAACATTGTCAATTTTGTTCCGGCAAAATTCAATGTGACAAGGTTCCTTCGAAGAGGGCATTCCTTCGAAGAGGGCATTGAAGACGCTGGACCAGCAGTCAGTCTCAATACAGCGACAAGGTCTGGAAGCGAGCATTCCACGCTACTCATGTGCCCCGTATCTGAATCGGCGGCAGAGCCGGGAGGTTGTGGACGCGCACCGGCCGGAGCTGTGCGGATCAATTGCGCCATGTCGATCGCCTGCGGACCGGACGTCCTGGTAACCCAGGCATTTGATCCGAACTTTGACTCTGCATGGGCAGGCCATGCACTGCACATCGGTTCATATTCCTGTTTGGTTCGTGCAGGATCTGTCGAGATAAACTTTGCATTGACTCGTGAGCCCATGTTTGTGTGTGACATGCCTACCTGTTGACCTTGAATGGACTAAACCTCTAGTCGGAGTTTGAGCGAGAGTTCGGGGAAGGCTACCGAAAGCGAGACCTTTGAGAAGTTGAACATTCTAGGACCTACACCGAAGAACTCTATTCTTAGTTTGGTTACAACTAGTTTCCACATTGGCACTTTCTCGGGAATTTTTACACCGCGCCGAACTGCCCCTTCTGCATCTCCCAAACCTCCCTAGCTTTCTTGTGACTGCTCCTCTCATTCGCCCACTCCAAGATAGCTCCAAAGTCCTTGCAAACGTGGTTTGAGCCGTTGCCGTTCGCCCTGTCCTCGGAGCTGTACGTACTCTGGCCCTCCAGCGCCGTGTCGCCGTAGCACATGACACCCACCCGGATGTAGTCGATGCAGTGGTTGACGTGGGCCAGCGCCGGCTGCGACGTCGGGTCCTTGATCAGTGCGTAGAAGGCTTCCTGAATACCACGAAGACAGTGGAGTTGGTGGAAGACCGTTAGACAGAACCTGTCCATTGGGATGTCTGACTCTGGACTCTGGTTGATCGGAGGCGGTAGGGCTGGGTTGTGCGGGTTGTCTATGAGGACAAACCCATTTCCTTCTGTTGAAGAAGTCAGTAAATGTTGGAGAATGGCTACAAGAAGAGAACTCACCTGGGACGATGCTCTGCCAGGCCTTCTTGAGGGCAATCTCGTTCTCACGCGTGGCCGCTTTTGGGTCATCGAGGATGAACTTGCTGTCATTCCAGAACATCCAAAGTTGCTTGTTTACTATTCTATGGGGTTAGCATCCGCTTAAAAGCAGATATCAAAGTTTGTGGTGCGACTTGCCTACCGGAACCTGCCCGGAGATCTCTTCCGCCAGTTCCCAGTCTCCCTTGCCATATCCCATATATAAACCTTCTGTCGGGGTCTTCTGAATTGGGGCCGGCTTGTTGCTGTTGGAGGCCTGGTGAACCGAAAATGTCACCACCCACAAGCAGAAAGTAACGCTGATGTAGAACAGTATCTTGAGCGAAACCACAAGCTTCTCAACCCGTGAGGGGCCTGAGGGTCGCAAAGTGGTAGAATGAGTCTGGCCCAAAAGGCCGTGCTTTTCGACATCGTCGATGTCGACAGAGTCAAAAGGTGTTTTGCTGTCCATGATGTGATACCAAGCAGGATGTCGTGGGGTGCAAACAGGACTCGCGCGTATTCTGTGTCCTGTCGATGGAAAAAGGGCAAAGATACCATGGGAGCTGGCCTGCAGATGTCTCCAGATCGCACAGACCAGCATGAACAGGCTTCGCAGTTTGCCCCGTCGAGCTGTGACGACAGACGACAAAGATTGCGTTGCCCCGAATACCATGTCACATTAACTTCGGACCGAGCATTGAGCAGCATCTGGTTGCGAATCTGTCATGGATATTTGGCAGCTGGTTGGGTCCGCCGTCGGTCTCCGCCGGGAACCTTATTTCTGAATGACTCAGACTTTTGGATAATCCAAAAGTGCCGTAAACGAGATATTGCACATCATGGCAACGAGTGGAGCAAAGGGTTTCAACATGATCGATGTTATTGAAGGTTCGTTTATGTCCGGCACTTCGTGACCAGTTCTTCTACCTTCCGCGCGACGCGGATGGCCGCAGAATCCACGGTCCTGTAAAACACATCGCTGGCTGTGATTACAGCGCAAGTAGTCAACCCAAACGCGAGCAAGAATCCCCCTTGCTCCTGAAGCCAACTCTCCTTGCCCGTCCAAGCCCAGAAAAATGCCAGCAGGCGGCTGCCCGCCGCCAGGACTATTAGATAGTGAACGCAATAGAGATCGTACGAGATCTTGCCTAGATACAGAATCGGCCTCAGGGACAGAAACCTCTGCGCGAGACGTATTTTGAGAACAGCTGAGAGGAGCATTGTGGCGCCCAGGTTGTGCCAGTGGTTGTGCTGTCTGTCGATGGTGCCGAGGAGCCGGAACGGGGGCGATAGGTAGCCCTTGTTCGGCGGCCAGCTGAGCAGGTAGAGCCCCATGACCAGAGCAAACCAGGCGAAGACTTGCTCGAGCTTGGCCCAGTGATAACCCTTAGGCGGCTTGCCCTCCCCTCGAGAGATCTTCATCTGGGCCAAACCCATGCCAGCGAGGAAGAGACTCAACTCCTCCTGTTCCCTCCTCAATACCATGCAGTACGCCGACAGCCCGAGCGTCGTGAAGAGGCGGACTCTCCTACGGACTGGGGCCAGCACCACCAGCAACATGAATACGGTCATGCTGCACCTGAACTCGTGGGGGATGGTCCAGAATTGCGAGCCGTATTGGCTCGCGGGCGGGATGGTGTTGGAGGGCCATGGGTTCATGAGACTCTGCACAACCCAATGCAACCAGTCCAAAACCTGTAAGCCAACATTGGGCTGTCTAAGCGGTATTCTGGCGTGTTGCTGCGCGCGTGTCGGAGCTGGTGTTGACGGCGGCAGGTTATCGAGCCAGCCCAGACAACTGGCGATCAACGTGCAGATGCTGGCCACCACTGGCGGTATGAAGAGTCTGAACCCTCGCCGGATGCCCAAGGAAGCGACTCTTTTCGCGACTCTCTCGATGTCGCCCTCATACGCGGCGCTGAGCGGCCCCAATGAGAGTACGAGGCCTGAGAGCACAAAGAATACACGCACCATGGCATCCCCGGCGTAGATTAGGCGGACAAAAGGCAACTGCAAGAGACTGGTGTTCTGCTCGTCGAGGCCGTATGCGAAGAACATGCCGGTTTGATATGGCCAGCTGAAGTGCCAGATGTACACCGATAAGCAGGCAAGGCCTCGAAGGCCGTTCAGGTACTCTATTTGGCCATGATGCGAGAGCGTGGGTACCCCCACCGGCTCGACAGTCGAAGAGGCGGCGGCGGGTTCCTCTGGAGTTGGCAGTAGCTGCGCGTAACTGGTGCGATCTTTGCTGGACATCTTTGTCCAGATTCCTCTCAGGAAAGACGGCATTCTCGCGGGTCTATCGCCGTGTTAGTGAACATTGAATGCCTCCAGGCCGCGCTCGAATGCCAACCTTGACGTCATTGTAGGAGTCTGCTCAGCCTCGCTTTCGGATAAGGAATGGTATGGCTCTGGATGGAAACGAAACTCGCGCTCTAGCCTCTGCGAGATGGACCTAATCCCACGGCAGCGAAACTGCGAATAATTCGACGGCAGTATATGATGACGCGGCACGTCGGCTGCATCTGCACGATGTTCTGAACATCGTTACTTCCCAAGGGAAAGTCATATTACTCGGTCCGATGAGAAGAAGTCTCCGTATTAGTGATCGTCCGATCTGGCTCCTAGTTGCTTAAGAACCTTGTTTGGACGGAAGTGGGCCAGAGTTCTGGCGAGTCGCATTCGTCGGCGTTCATTTCCGTGTGCCGCATCACACCGGCCAACGGTTCCGGGGGTCACATCGTTTTATCCGAATGATCCACAACTCGGTCCAATGCCGACTACACACGACGCATGTTGGGATTATTTCCACCTTGAAACGCAGCTATCGCGGCTGTCTGGTGGCTACTTTACACATTCTACCCAACTGACTAACAATATGGGCTACGAACAAAGCTTGGGGGAGTCGTCGACGACCAGAAGATCAAGCTCGTCTCTGGACATCGCAGCTGGTGTACCCAGAATGAGCAGAGAACCGTCCATGGAAGAGTTTCTAAGGGAGAAATCGAGTCTTCTATCCCAAAAGCCTCTGCGATCGTTGAGATCCAAGTTCTTCGGGGCTTCTCGCGCTGACTACTCTCACTTGCCTACCCAGTCGGAGGAAGAAGTTGGCACATATCAGTCAGGGGATATTCTCGATCTTATTCATGCCAAGAACCGAGCCCTGTGGCGTTGGCGTTTCGCGTCGATTTCGCTCGGAATCACTCTTCTCTCCGTTCTCTTTGGCTTCTGGGCAGAATATATCGAGATCAGATCTTTCCCGCGAGATCAGGACGTCACCAGCTCAACTGCCGGGCTGCAGGATATGCCACTGTACGAGTACCTTCTTCTCCGAAGACTTGACAATGAAAGCTGACTATAAGCCACAGATCCTGCGGCAATGACACAGCCGCTGCCGTGCGGAGGGACTGCGTCTTCGAGCCTCTTTCCAACAGATGGCTCCCCAAACGCTGCGGTACTGCACTGGGCCTGCATGTCAAGCCAACTTTGAAGGCCATCGACTCTGAGCCTTACCGGTTCTATCGGGATCCCAGGGGTGAACGGGAGATCCACGAGCACGACTGGGCCAAGATACCACTGGAAAGTAGGTCCTAAACTCCGATGTCCCGAAATACGGCCTTTGAGCGGATGCTGACTCGTTTGCAGCTATCTTGTGGACAACAGAAAGACACCATTTTGCGCACTGCGTCAATCTTCTCATGCAAGGAGCCGCGGGGCTGGCTTTTGGCGGGTAAGCACTTCCTGGAATTCTTCTACGACGCGCTTCATTTTCTGCGAAGGAAACTGACGGACGCCGTACAGGATGATCGAGGAACACGCTCGAGACTGGGAGCATGTGAAGCACTGCGCAGACACAATCCTTACAGCGGCCAAAGGGTTGCCCGGGTGGAACAAGATCAATAGCTTCGTAAGGGTTCGGGCTGGGGAATGTTATTGAGAACTGTTGTATAGGCGGAAGAACTATCACAGGCTATAAATTGACAATCTTTATATGTTTTACAGTATTTTCTTGCGTTGTAGTAACCTATAGGCCATATGCCTCATCTAAGTGAGCCGACAGCTCGAGCCTGAGGCAGGAGCGAAGGAACAACGGCACCTGCCTACTTTCCTTCCCAAGCACCCACTTCCCTTCCTTCCTACTTGGGGCGTCAAATGCTTCTAACTCCCGACCGCACTATCGGATCTTCCTCGTGCACGATTGGCTCAATGGGTTATCACATAACTCATCGTGTCGGCGACCATAGGGGACTCAAGGTTTGGAGCCCGGATTTTGCACTTTTTGCATCTTTTTTTTCGGCATTATTCAGGCCAAGCAGAAAGAGGCCCAGAAAATTTGTATAATACGAGTCAAAGCTTTATGATGGGACAAGGAGTCCTATGGGACCCGAGTTGTGCTACCCAAAAACCTTGTAGATTCCATATGGTCCGTCGGATCCCAAAGCATGCCCGGACCCGGTGTTTTCTTTGGCACCTGTCGGTCTACATCCTGTGTCATCCCTGCCCCTGCGACATTCATCGGCATATTCCATTGACTTTCGAGTACTATCCGAGCTTGAAGCCGTGCTTCACTGATCTGCAATAGCTCCGGGATGGCCAGTCTGCAGAAACGTCTAAGTGGCATACCCGTGGCCCTGAAGTTGACCACGAGCAAGCGGCACCTCCCTTTGACGATATCTCAGTGAGCTACCCACCTATTCGAGGCATTTTTCGTCCGCAATGATGTATTTTTCCATTCAAACCGTTTTGCTTCTATGGCTGGCAGGAGTACACGTACTCTGCCATCCGGAAGGTGATATATCCGCAGAAGCCAAGGCGAGGAGGGATTTTCTCTCGCGGCGCCCAAGGGCGGTCAAGGACTGCCGCAGTCGAGGCAGTATCAAGACCACCGCCATGCGACGGCGGTCCAAAACCCTCCAGGATATAGAACCCGATCATGGAACAGGCGTCCCTTTCTTGAACCTGGGCAAGCCGTATTACGCAGTCAGAGATCTCCACTCGGTGTTGTCGGCCGATCACCAAGCTGGGAGCCAAGTAGACGACGATGGGAAGCTGTTGTTTGCAGATTATTCCAACTACGCCCTCCAGCCAGTCTCCACTTCGGGGTGAGCCTTCTACCCGTGTCAATTAGATGGCAGTATGAATGCTGAAAGCACCACAGGCCATACTTCGTCAGCGGAGAGCTGATTCGCGAGGACATAGTGGAGTCCCAAGTCGGGGTTCCCCTCGTCTTTGAGATGCAGTTCATCAACACCAGAACTTGCACGCCCATCGAGGACCTCTACCTCGAGGTGTGGCAAGCAAACGCGACAGGGTGCTACAGCGGCGTGGCTAGTGTCGATAACGGCGATAGCCTCAGCACGTTGCACGTGGACGAGAAAGGGGCCAGGCAAATGACCGGGGGCATAGTCAACGAGAGTTGGCTCAGGGGAGCGCAGAAGACGGACGCGTCCGGTGTCGTCCGCTTCAAGAGTGTCGTGCCGGGGTGGTACACTGGTAAGCCATCTCCCAAACCTTGCTCTTGATCGGCGTTGACATTGGGCAAAAGGACGGGCTACGCATATTCACCTGCTCGCACACGATCCCGCATCGGTGGAGAAGCTTGAAAATAACACCATTGCTACTGAGTCGACATCCAATCACACCATTCGCGCATCACACGTTGGGCAAGTCTTCTTTGACGCGTCTCTGCTGGACAGGGTTGCCGAAACGCATCCGTACAACTCCAATACCCAGTGGCGCATCAAAAACGAGGATGACGCCGTGCTCATGCAGGAAGGTGACACTTCTGACCCGGTCTTGCAGTATGTAATGCTAGGAAACAAGATCGAGGATGGAATCTTCGCGTGGATGACTATTGGCATCGACCCGGATGTCAGCACCGAGGTCAAGGTGGCGGCAAGTTGGTTCGAAAGCGGGGGGAGGATGTGGAGGAAGCTTTGGCACTGATCATTGGGATATGTTCCACACGGAGTTATCAAGATTGGATGACAGACTACAATAACCGTTTAAAAACCCTCATACGTATTGTGTTCGATAGCTAGGATGAAGTCATAGTTGTTGTACCTGCTCATCGGAAAACTTTACCCAATACCTCTGTTCCAAGATCTTGCGTGCCGTCAGCTGCCTATCTGCTGGTTCATTGTTCTCACGAAACAGCCCAGAATATGTGTACCCCAGTGCTTCCCAGTCCCATGCTTGGCGAGACGTCCACAATTCTTTGTCCTGTCGAAGAAATGGCTTCAGTCCTACGACCGTGATTAGCATGAAGTTCATCTGAAGGCCGTCGACAGGTAGAAAGAACCTGTATCTAACCCAGCAAGTTCGCCTGACCGCTCCCTCTCTTCAACCATTATCGAGGTAGGATTCAAAACCTGCCAAAAGGCAAAAACGCGGTCCAGGTTGGCGTGGTGAAGCCAGAAAAGGGGGTCAAACGCCGCAAACTTTGTCGTGGTCAACTGGCTTCCCTCCCCGCCCGCGGCGTTGTGGATTGCGTTGTGCAGGACTTCGATGTTGCTGTCGAACGGGTCGAAAGGGGAGGGCATCCGAGCAAACTCGTTGTAAATGCCTATCCGCGTGAGACACGTGTGCGTCACTGAGAGAAGCCTGTCTGGCAGTCAGCAAACGCGAGACTGGAGGGCCCTCTATCGTGACTCACATTAGTTGTCGCTGCGAAAGAAAGTTGTTCGCGGCGGTGTGATTGCTTTTTCCATCTGTCCCCGGCCGCCTTAAGGTCTGCGGGACCTTCACCTCCTGCAGTTGTAGTTATCAGAAACAGAGAATCCTAGGACGACAATATTTCAATACAGCTCGGATAAGTATACCTCATAATCGGGCCCCAATCCGTTACTCCTGTTGTCGGTATGAAACCTGTACGCAAATAGTGGATTTGCCATCTCCTTGCGGCCTTCTGGGGCGTGGACCGTGATGTTCTCTCTTGTCACCACATCTGGCAGCTCTGAATTGCTCGGCCAGTCCCAGTACGGTAGCCTTAGTGACTTCGCTGCTTGCGTGTACTCGTTCCTGTCGTTCTCTGCATATCTTGTGGCGATGTCCAGGGCAGCCTGGGATATCACGGACTCGAAATGAAGCAGGTATATCCGGTGCCACGTGGGAAAGGTGATGCTGTAATGAGCGCAGTACCCAGATTCCTCCGGGTCCGGGAAAGGAATGTCATTGTACGGCTTTGAAGCGAAGCCATGGATACCTGTAGACGTTAATCAGAATAACCCGAAGAAGGTGGGAAAGGTTGCTGCTCACCGGCAATTTGGAAATAGCTATTCTCAGCATCCTCAGGTCTCGACTGTACCTCTTCCAATGCGAGGACGAACAGACTCAGCTGCGGTCCCCCTTCACGAACGAGGTCGTTGATGTCCTGGCGTACTGGGGGTCTGTCATCGCCACCCCAAGACAGCCCGACGGTAGGCAACCAAGCAAGGGCGGGCTGAAGCAGCGTCAGCAACCCAATGAGAGACAGCATGATGGGCTGAGAGCGTGGAAGGTCCAGCGGAACTCGCATCGCAAATCGCAACTGCAATACGGATTATTCTCTGAGAGAGTTTGAGACTAAAGCTGCCCACCGGGCCGGTGGTTGACATAAGCCCGGACCCCGTCAGGGATCAAGTCCCGGCGGACCGCTCATGTCCAGATTAAGCCCGTGCGGAATCCCGGCACCCAAGTTCCAGGTTCTTGATGTTGCAATAAGCTTCTTCTACGTTTTGAATTGCTCTAATTGCACGAAAAGAGAAAAAAGTGAAAGAGATTCTCCCCTGCATTAGACGAAACTGTAGACAAGGTAGTTTCTGCGGTGCTGCCTTTGCTGGTTGCGACCACGATTCTTTTCTGTGCGAAAAAGCATATGCAAGGGTTCAGGTCAAGTAGAGTTCTTCTCTGCTCGTTCCTAGGTACACGAGAGTTTGCTGGCCACTGCTCATGCACATGCAAAGTCTGGTGCTATCCGAATACGTCCCAAACCGTATGTCCCTGCTCCCACATTGGCATTTCCAAAGCATGTTCCTCACTTGTTCCGACGACGTCCCACAGCAGCTGAGCATCCCGGCACTTGTGCTGGACCCCGGCGCCGTTCACCACCCATGACGTCTCTCTGCCTTGCGCGTCGAACTTGCGCTGCGGACGCTCGAGTGTGCCGTCAGCGCCGCAGGTAATGACCTTGACTCAAGTCAGTCTTTTTTTCCGCCAAGGAGAAGCTTCCATTCTGGCACGAACCTGGTAGAGATATGAGAAGCAGTGAGTTGCGTGCTTCGGATCCACGTGGTGCGAATGCGATGCCGATCCCCGGCGGGAAAGTTGCGAGTAGTGGGACTCGTTGTGGTCCGACGGAACGACGGCCATCTTGAACACCTCCCTGACCATCTGCAAGCAGTGCAGCGCGTGGAACATGGTGATCCCCCAACCCTCTCGGTTCTCGGTGCTGTTGGCCTGAACCCAAAGGAAGCCCCCCTCTCTGGGCAGGACCTCGGAGTTCCAAATCTCGTCGCCAGCCGGGCCCAGATCTTCAAGCTTTCTCAGGTGTTCGAAAGTGTTCTTTATCGTGGGAGGTAGTTGCGAGTGGGCTGGACGAGGGTTCCGCCTCTCTTGGAGGTCGGGTAGAGATACCGTGAGAGTATAGGCGAGGAGACATGCGAGAAGGCCGGCCGACAGATAGGCCATCGTTCGACTGACTGTCGGAAACGCCATATTTTTCTGGGAAATGCTATGCGAAAGCAACGGCTCATAGTCGTCGTGATTGTAGGTGAGATGAAGTGAGCGAATTCTCCAAGCCGGCGATTTAATTGAGTTGAGCCTGTCCGGCACGGAGGTGATGTTGAACCTTGCGGCCGGAACTCGGCAAAACAGACTCCAGGGTGCCCGATTCAGCTCGGAATTAGGTGGTGCATGGGTCTCGTTGTCGGACACCGCACATAGCTCCAAACACATCTTGATGGTACTATTGGGGCCGGTTGAACGTGAATCCATCACCTAGCTTCTCATAGGTGTTCCACAGCCTCATCCGCTTCCAGAGAACTAGATCACAACGTGGACCATGGACACGAAGAAATCTGACGAAGAGTGCTGCTCATGGGACGCAGACTTGATGAGAAGCCAGCATGCGCAGAGGAACCGACAGCATTGCCACCTGCTTGCCAGGGAGATTCTGCTGCTCTTCTCGGTGTTCACCAACTTCATCCTGCTGAGCGCGTTGATCGTCAAGAGGCCAGACGTTCAAAGGTGTATCGAGATCACATCTGCGTATTGTGAGCAACGGCATCCTACTCTTTGAGCGAGCGCCTACGGGTGGCTAACGAAAGACAGCACCGCTTTACGATCGCTACGCAGTCACCCTCTCACCCAGGCTCAGCGTGAACTCGTCTCTCGAACCAGGCCTGACGCCAGATATCTATCGCCAGGCACCCTCTTCCGAGGTCGACGCGGCTTGGAGCCGCGTCACCAGCACACACCTCTTCCCTCTGCGCAAAGACGAGGTCGTGAAGATGGGCAAGGACCCGGACTACGTCGCGCTGATGCCGGAGGAGTTTGGCTTCGGCGATGACATGCACGTCGGGTTCATGGATGTGTTCCACAAAATCCACTGCCTGGACGTTCTGCGTCGAGAAGCTCACAGGTATGCAAAAGTGCAGGCAAGCTGAAGCAGAAACTGATCTCCCGCTATTAGCGATTACTACGGCGCTTCCAGCAAGTCGCCGCTGGGCCGGGCCCACGTAGATCATTGCATCTACATCCTGCTGGAAGGCCTCATGTGCAGGCCAAACATGCAGATAATCCCGTACATTTGGCTCGAGGGCCATCCCACTCCAACACCAGATTTCGTCAACACGGATATGTGTTGGGACTTCGAAAACGTCATTGAGTGGAAAGAGACGCACGGCCATCTGAATGATCGTAGCTATTGTGAGTGGACATTCGAATTTCCGCCATGGGGATGGCAGATTCTGATGGATTACGACAGATGATTTGTACGGAGAGCTGCGTCCAAAGACCAAACAGACGCCGTAGGTTTACCCCGTCATGCACTTTCGAGCACTCCAGATCCATGGTTAGCTGATTGGAATGCCGTGCTTGCAGTTTGAGCGAAGGCTGGAAGCAGTTGAAGAAGGACGAAGCGAGGTGGAAGCTGGGTAGCCCACACGCCGGCAGCTCGCATCACTGAGGACACGATGGGAGACCATGTAGACGTTGATACCGGGCGGTTTGCCCGGGCAACAGTCACCCGTAGAGTTAGCTTGTAGACTATCTGCGCCGATTGGCTTGTCTAAGAGGCCATTAAGTTCACGTAGTTTGAGTCTGAAGCTGATCCTTCAATCACCGTCACTTCCATTCCCTTAGACGCCAGTTCAATGAGCCACTCGTTAAACGCAACTTACTCGCTAACACACCGGACGACACATGCCATCCTAGTGACAATCATCACGCAGACGTCTGTTCATCCTGACTCAGGGTCCCCGAATCAGGCGCTACAGGGCCCTGTGGTCGCTAATGAGAAAATCGGGGGATATTTCCGTAAGCTGCAACGTCATGCTTCTCAGGACATTAGGCTGAGGCTCCGCATAACTATGTTTGACCGTACATTGCCTTTGCACTAAGCCTCAGGTTCGTGAGTTAAGCGGAGTACTGAATCGAATGGAAAAGGTTCAGCAACCGGTCCGAGTGGGAATGCCGACCACGTTCGAAGTTCTATCAGCTAAGTATCCAAAGCTAAACTTTGATATGATGAAATATGCCAAGACGATGGCATGTCCCAGCTCCTAGGACATCCCACTTTGTCAGCATGAAGCTTATGTTCGTCGAGGAACCGATACCGAAAACCTGGGAACTGGTCCAAGCTCACTTCTACGACGTCTGATCCATCGTGAATGACCCAGAAGAACTCCCGGTCAAGATTTGCGGTCAAGGCTTGTCTACAATCGTGCGACTCAAGACCCTTGGTGGACGAAGAGCCGGTCCGGTCTCGTGCCGTCGGAAAACTCGGCGTGTGATTAGGTTCCGTCGTATTGACCTTCGTGGGCATTCTTACGAACGGGGAATTTCTCGCGACCTGATTGAGATCATCGTAATCCAGGGCCGCGGTGCGCGGAGGGCAGGGGACAGGGGGGCGGATGCATGACGGTGTTGTAGACGGAAATCGGGGATCAAAGGCCGGGCAGCATGGCTCCAAAGTTGATATAAGCCGTTGAGATGGCGGCTGAAGACGGTTGAACAAAGGCCAAGCCTCTAGCTCCATTCGAATCTCGGAACCAAATCAAGCTATCTCACTCCAGTGTCTTAACTCTGAATCATTCCAAACACATCAAAATGCGCTTCGAAGCTGTCCTCGCCGTCCTCGCTGCCACAGCCGCTGCCCTGCCTACCGGTGCCGAGCATGTAGGTCCTCCCGACATCTTGAAGGATTAAACACTTTGAGACTTACAACATGTCTTTTGTAAGGCCCACAATGTCCCAGCTGCTCCCATGAAGCGCGAGCCTGAGCCCGAGGGCTTGGGATACTCGTACAGAGACTTCGAGAACGCGCCGGTGCAGAAGCGCAAGCCTGAGGGGCTCGGATACTCGTACCGTGACTTTGAGAACGCGCCTGTCGAGAAGCGCGGGCGGTGGGTCAAGAAGCGCGAGGGACTGGGGTATTCCTACAGGGACTTTGAGAATGCCCCGGTGCAGAAGCGCAAGCCCGAGGGACTCGGATACTCTTATCGGGATTTCGAGAATGCTCCCGTTGAGAAGCGTGAGCCTGAGGGCTTGGGCTACTCTTACAGGGACTTCGAAAACGCCCCTGTGGAGAAGCGGGAGCCAGAGGGGTTGGGATATTCCTACAGAGATTTTGAGAATGCTCCTGTCGAGAAGCGGGAGCCCGAAGGATTGGGATACTCCTACAGGGACTTTGAGAACGCTCCCGAGTCTTAAGCACCGTCTCTGCAGAGAATTCTAGAGATGCCCTCGTCGAGGCATTCATGGGTTTTCAGGGGATGGAGATACGCTCATACGGCTGTTTTCAATGTTGTCTTGGTCGAGTATAGGCACGGAATGATATATCCGTTCCTGGGGCTTTTCAATATACTGAAACACTGTTTTGACACCTTTCAATAAGAATATTTTCATTGGGAACAATTAGGTACTTATCCAACTGGGAGAGGCTCCAAAGCAGTAATGATACTTGGACCTGGTGGTGGAACCTCGCTCCTGCCTTTTCAGTAGGTGAATGTGGTTGTCTGTCTACTGCTCTTTGTATCGCATGTCTTACTGATGAATACTCTTTGTCTTTGTTGAATAATACACAGTCACAGTGGAGATCACGTGAAATGATGTTCTTGAACTTCAGTGTTTCCAGAGTTGGCAAGAGCGCGCTCCTGCCAAAAGTTGTAAATATCCAACAGCTGTTCTCACCTTTGAGAAGCCCTTGCGCACACACAGCTGGTGAATTAGAAATAAACAAAAAGACCTCTTAAGCTGGGAAACTCGGATATCTGCCCCCTTTGGGACAGTTTTGTCTTGTTGCCCTTCCTCTTCCATCTCTCAGCCAGGGCAACACCTAGCTTGGCCTTCTCTCCCTTTCTTCCCACCCACCACCTCAAGGTCTTTCTCTCCTTCCTACCACCTTGAAACCTTTCTTCCTATCGCCACCTTTCTCCAATTGGAACTTCCTCCTTGTTCGTCCTTATACTAGTTTGAACAAGGTAGCACGAGGTCCCCTGAGATGGAGCTGCGCATGCCTTCGCCAAAAGCGTTGTGCTGCGGCTTGCTCCAGCTCATCGCGCTTTCCGGCCTCTTCATTGATGTCTCTGAGGCCCGAGACTTTGGTAAGTCCATCATGAAACCAAACAGATGATGGCCTTTCTCATGGACTTCAAGCTAACGAATTCCTTCTCACAGGTCAAGTCTACAAGCGAAACAACCAATCCTCGGCCATCACTTCCTTGACCACCCGAGATGAATCCAGCCTTTTCCTCTCCGCTTCCACTGATCAGAATGGTCGAGTTATCACCAGCGTTGTGACCAAGTACATTCTGGTCACTCTCCCCTGTGGTGTCACTGATCTTCCCGCCTCCACGTCGTCGCATCTCCCTGGACAGCCTGTTCCCTCGCTTCCTGCCACCAGCAGCGGCCTCACGACTAGCCACAACGTCACTGCCCCCGTCAATGAAACCTGGATCCCCTCCCAGAGACCTGGAATGTCTTCCGCGCAGTCTACCCATCTGAGCGGCAACCTCCCTACGTCTGGCATCACTGGTATCCCAGAGTCCGGTGTCCCATTCCCGAACAGCACTTGGACCTCGCTCTCAACTGCTTCGGGAGGTACTTCGCTCACCAGCTCTGGCGACCTCGGCCCTTCGATCTCCCAGCCAGTCGGCAGTACCACTCAGGCTACGCAGACAGGCTCCTCGGACAGCGGCCCCAGTGCTTCTGTCGGAACTGGCTCCGATGTCTAGATCACATCGACCAGCTCCCAGCAGCTAACCAGCACTGCTTCGGCTATTGAGTCCGCTTCTTCTGCGAGTAGCACCGCCGATATTGTGTCTTCGACCGAGTCTGGTCAGCCCCCTACTTTGACCAGTGGCATCCCTTCAACTAGCGCCGGCATTGACTCTTCGTTGCCTACTACCGCTTCCTCCAGCTCGGGTACTCAGGTTCCCCAACCGCCTTTGTCTTCCGGCCAGCAGACTTCAACGACCAGTGGCAGCTCTCCCTCCTTGACTTCGACGGTTGCCCAAACTTCGGTTGCTCAGACTTCGGTTGCCCTGACTTCGGTTGCCATCACTCCCGGTCAAAGCCGATCGTCGACAGCCCCGGTACTGCCTACAGAGTCTGCCTCTACGGTCGCCCCGACCACCACTGATTCTTCCTCCGGCATCCCTACAACAGAGTCTCCTTTTGGTGTCACTCCGACTGTCACTGAGTCTAACCCCAGCATCACCCCGACCGAATCTCCCTCCAGCCTTGTCTCAACCGAGTCTCCCTCTGGTGTCTCTCCCACCGACTCTCTCTCCAGCACTGCTTTGACTAAGTCTGCTCCTGAAGTCACTTCAGCTGAGACTACTTCTGTTGGTCCTATTGGCGAGCCGCCTTCCTCCACCGTCGCCTCAACCGAGGGAACTGAGGGTACCTCATCGTCGGACATCGCCGGAAGTGCCTTTCAACCGAGCTCCTCGCCGTCATCTCCCCCTGATGTTCCCGATACCGAAACTCCTACCCGCGGCGATGACAACACTACATCGAAGGCGGCCGACCCTTCCCCTGGCACCACTCAAGAGATCGTTATTGCAAGGACTACAGCCTCCCCGTCTTCGGTCCAGACTCCTTGGAGTACTCCTTCTGTTACTCAGACCCCAACTGCCCAGCCCGGTAGTAGCATCACAACTGGCTCAATCTCCACGACTTTCAGCTCTTCTTCCTCGTCGGCGGTTTCTTATCTCACAGTTCTGCCTTGGACTGCTACAGTTGACCCTCCCGAAGGTGTTGAGCGGACGACTTCCGTTACTTGGGTTTCCTCTGACCACCACACCTCCACCAAGAGAGACGACGGTGTCATAATCCCATTTGTCATTCCCGTTTGGGTCTGTGGTCCTGGACAAATCTTTTGCCATCCGAGATGCATCATCCCCTTCCTGTTCTGTAGCGGTATCGACACCCCTGGTCCTCTCGGATTCCCCTGGGCAAAGGTATGGTTTCCTCCCACAGCATCTAAGAGTCCTTGATAATAACCAACGTCTCTAGCCTCCCAAGCTCCCTCCTCGCCCGAAGCCCAAGCCAGATGACCCCGAGCCTGAAGATCCGGAGGAGCCCGAGCCCACTGAGTCGCCGTTTTCCTCTTCCTCGTCTTCCTGCACCGCCACTTCCACGATCTCGCCTCACTGCGCCCTGACATGCCTCATCCACCCGGTCACAACCTTCAGCAAGTCCACCAGTTGGACCACGACCTGCCATGAGACCGCCACTTGCCAGCCCACCATCGTCCAGTGCAGCCAGACCATCGAGATCACGACAACCACGACCTATTCGACAGCCTCCGCTGCACCCACCACCTTCCTCTGCGGCGCCGAAGACAGCCATTGCGGCAGCTGCGAAGAGAAGAGCAAGGTCAAGCCTCGTCAGATCGAAGAGGGAGACGAAGCCGTCCTTGACGGGCCCGGCCTCACCAGCCCGTTAGAATGGGCGGCCGGCTTTCAAGACTGGTTCAACCGCATGTACCGGATCATGGAGGACTACTGCAAGGGCCTCAAGGAGCCGCGGACCCTCCCGAGCGGCAAGAGGATCCAGATGGGCTACTCGACGATGAACGCCGACGAGTTCGGCGACAAGCCGCTCATGGGCGGCACCGGACCCCTCTGGGGCTGCAGCGCGCTCGTCATCGTGACGGACCACGGCATCTACACCAGCCACAACTGGGAGGTCCCCAACTTCCAGGTCCCCGGCGGCGTGAATGACCCGGACAGCCCGTACTTTGGCATGGACCTGGCCGCCGAGTACGAGCACTCCGTGAGGAATTTCCTCCACGACGGCGACTGGGACCGCGACTACGTCGGCCTGACGTACCTCCGTGCCAACACGCGCATCTTCAACAGCCGCGTCAAGAAGGCCTTCATCTTCACCCCGAGGGCCGGCGCCTTCTACCTGGCGGTCCCCTTCCCGCCGGAGCACGGGCTCGGGACGGAGAGGAGCCCGAACACGCTGCACGACGCAAAGGTGAGGGAGTGGGACGGCATCCTGAGGGAGGCGTTCCCGGACGCCGCCGCGCACGATCCAGACTTCGTCCAGGTCCGGGCCTACGTCAAGGGCCCCTCGTACTGGCAGCCCTGGCCCGGACCGCCCAACTCCCCGATGACCAACTACGAGCCCCCGTACGGCCTCGTCCACTGGCAGTACCACCCTTCGCACGTGAGGGTCGAGAACGGCGTGGAGATACGGCAGGCGGGCATCAGGCTCTGGTACGAGCAGTTCCTCATGTGGGAGCACTTCTGGGATCTCCCGGCCGCGCCCGGATCGCCCGAGGCTACGGCTACCGAGGGCTCAGAGTCTGCCTCTGCATCAGAGGGTGCTGGACAACCGACTAACCCGGCTGGATCGATCATAATCCCACCTGCCAACCAGACCTCGAAGGTCACTTCAGCTCTCAACGGCACGTCTGCCACCAGCTCGCTCTCTTCGACTACCGTCTTTGTCCTTCCTCCGACCTCTTCCAAGAAGCCTGTTGCCACATTTGTCGTCACGGCCACCACATCTGATACCGTGACTGAAATAGAAGACACCACGTCGACGCTCGTCATCGGCGGGGCCAGCGGCTCCTCCTCGACCTCGTCCAAGGGTGTGGCTACAGTCGTTGTCACGACCACCGCCTCCCAAACCGTGACCTCTTGGGACGATACTACGTCGACTGTCGTTATCGGCGGACCGAGCGATTCCTCCACCGCGTCTAGGACCGTTGTCGAGGAGGACAACACCACCCCGGCCTCCTCGCAAACCACGACCACCCGGCCAACCTTCGTCATCAACAACCCGCCCAAGTCCGACCGCGCCGTGCTCATCAGCCAGGAGATCCGCTTCAACGAGTCGACGCACATGGCCGTCGCGAGCGTGTACGAGTACAACGACGAGGGCAACGTCTCGAGCATCATCGTCGAGGGCCGCGCCTCCGACGCCGGCGGCCACGTCAAGCTGCCCAGCGAGCTCCTGCTCAAGGACAACTGGGGCGGCCAGCTGCGCTTCAACTTCACCCAGGCTTTCTTCGACATCGAGTTCGAGTCCAGGATGGGCAGCAGGGTCCAGTCGTGGGGTTTGTATACGGAGAAGAATCCGGACGACGAGGGAGCTGGTTGGTGCAAGGTCGACAAGACTGCGGTCAGCTTGGTATGTTTTTCTCCCGTGGGTTTGGGTGTTTGTGTTGACGGATTGCTGACTTTTTGGGTTTTACAGGAGACGATTACTCGCAAGATTGAGTGTCGCTACACCGCGTAGACGCCTCGACGAGCTTTGACAACAGCTACGAATACCTCGCGAAGGGATCGTGTCACGGGGAGGATATTTTCGCGCGTTTGGGGAGTAGTATAGCTCCGTAATTAGGTTCCTTTAGAGGTATGTGACGGCAGCATCAGTCACACCCAAGGATAATTACGCAACAGACAGGTCCTTCGTACTCTATCTCTGTGGTCCTCATGGTCGTGGTGTTGTCATGTTTGGTTGTTTGTGCCATCATATTAATCTACTCTTCAGCAGCTTTTGTGCGATACGGCTCTACTCTAACTCTTCCCCAGGATCTATATTACGCCCCAAACTCGTCAATAACACTTCTCGGCTCCGTGTACTCCCCGACACCAACGAAGGGCATGTCAAGCCCAAAAGCCTTGGGCCCGCCAACGGGCATCCCCTTCTCCGTCTTCCACAGCGGGTGCGCAGGCAGCGCAATGACATTCACGCGAAGCCCGTACCGCAGGTCCTGCGACCCGATGGCCTCGCCGTCCTGGCCGAGGATCGAGATGAGGTCCGGCACGGTGCAGACGACCTCCTGGTTCTTTTCCGAGCCTTCCGAGTCCGCGAGCGCGGCGTAGAGGTACTCGTTCTGGAAGGGGATGAGCATGTGCCGGCCACCGGAGCCGGCGTCCCTGGCGTCCGGGTCGCGGTCCTCGTCGGCCAGGGGCGCGAGGAGAACGCTGCCCATTGTGTAGCCGCCGTCGACGTACCGCCTGACGTCGATGATTTTGCCTGTGAAGAGGAGCTTGCCGGCGCAGACGTCAAACTGGGAGGGTCTGGTCAGTCGTGGAACATGCGTATAAGGGGTTCATTGCCCTCTCAAAGGCTTCAGGCCATAGGTGACTCACAATCGCATCGATGTAACTCGACTTATTTCTCCTCGCCATGTGAACGGCGCGACCCAGATACCAGGCCTGGGACAGGGTGTTCGGGACGCCGTGAGATTTGATGGCGGACCCGGGTAACGGCCGGGCGCACACGGCGCAGCCGAGGCCGAGCTCGATGGCCGCGGTGCGCAGGAAGCGCTCCAAGCGGATAGGGGTGTCGGTGTTCTATACCAGTCAGCTTTTTGTCCAGGCGGCCTCTTTGCTGGTGGAAAGTATCACTCACCATGACAACGGAGACGTTCCCCCTTGCATCGGCGAGGGCGCAGGGAGCGAGAGGATGGCCGTACACGCTCAGGGTCTCTGTTCAACGTCGTCAGCCCTGGAGCATCGCATAGGAGTCCGTTGCCTCTTACCCTGGTACATGGTAGGGTACGCTCTGCCCATGCCGTCGCCGTCGATGACGGGGATGTCGTAGTGAACGCCCGTCGGGAATACACTCAGGCCGTTGCCGCCGCCGCTGATATGTATTAGCACCACCTCTTATGCTCAGATGGGTATACTCACATCTCGTCGATAAAAATGCCGTCGAGGGACTTGTTCCCAATAATCTTCGTCACGGCATCAATACCCGCAGGAATTTCAGTCCCGCCCGCGATTCTCTCGTTGATGACGCTGGGTGTGCCGTACCACGACCCAAAGCACACAAAGTCGTCGTCCTTGAGCGCCTTGGGCGAAATGATCCTCATCTGCCCCTTCTCACTCGTTCTCAGCGCCTGTAGACTCTTTAAGAACTCGTGGTGCGTCGGCCCCCCACCGCCGGTGCCGAGAACGCCACAGCCGGTCGATATCAGCTCGAGATCGACCTCGGACACGTACCAAACGCCGTCTCTCACGCTCGGGCGATACGTCTCGAGGTCGACTTTCAAAGAAGGCTTCGTCGTGGGCTCCAGGGCGTCCGGGACACTCTCCTTGGCCGCCTCCATCTCCTCTTCTTCCTCCTGCACGGCATCAACGCTCTCCGGGGGAAACAAAGGGTTCTCGGGAACGCTGAGCTTGCCCACGGCCCGAACCTGGATCCTCATCGCGCCGTTATCAACGTACTGCAGGGGCATCTTGTTGACCTCGACTATCCTCACGTCCTCCGGCGCGGCACCCTTCTGGACAGCAAGGTCGACGGCCTTCTTGCACGTCGCAGCCACCACGGCCTTTTCGTCTCTGCCCTCCAGGATTTCAATGACGTCCACCTCGCCCGAGATCTTGCCGATGGCTGCGCCGATGGCGTTGGCGGCGCCCTGGTGGATGGGCTGGATGCACTTCTCGACGCCGTCCAGGTCCTCTGTGACGAGGAGGGCGCCGCCGCCAACTAGGAGGACGTGTACAGGGGCCGCGGAGACTTTCATCTGCTCGATCACGCCCTCCAGCATGGTCTTGATCTTTCGGCGGGCCTGGTCGACTGTAGATGCGGGGACGTCCTTGATTAGGGCAGCGTCTCCGAGCTGCGCCTTGCCGGAGGCGACGACGACGTCGGTTGTTGTGAGCGTCGGCCCGCCGAATACTCTGGCCTGCGACGTGAGGAAGTGGCCGACGGACCCCGGACCGACGGCGACCTCGCCGGAGTCAGAGTCGGTCGTGACCTTGCTCCCGCCGCCGAGGCCGATAGACACGACCTCCGGCATGGAGAAAGCCGTCCTCACGCCGCCGACCTCCACAAACCCTGGAGCTTGGCGGGGAAAGCCCGAGGGCAGAAGGGCGCAGACGTCGGTGGTCGTGCCGCCAATATCCACGACGAGAACCTGTGGCTCCACGGATTCTCCTTCAGCAGAGTTTGCTGGGTCTGCCACAACGGTCTTGACCTTATCAAGCCCGGCAAGGAACGCAGCACCGGTCATACTATTCGTCGGCCCGCTGGCAAACGTCTTGATGGGGTAGTCCGCCGCAGCATCCGCATCGATCAGCGTGCCGTCGTTCTGGGAGAGGTACAGCGGGCAAGCAAACTTCAACCTCGCCATGGCGCGCTGGAATCCCCTCGTGACCTTGTACGCCGCCCGCAGGATCGCCGCGTTGAGGATCGTAGCGTTCTCGCGCTCCAGGAGGCCGGGGGGACCGATGCCGTGAGAGCAGACTACGTCTAAGTCGGGTGCCTCCTCGAGGATGATCCGCTTGCACGTCTCCTCGTGAATGCCCGCATGATCCAGCGGCGCAAAGATGCCGACCAGCGCGACGGCTTTCACGCCCGAGGCTACGATGTCCCTCGCCGCCTGGCGAATCTGCTCATGGTCTAGGGGGGCGATCTCCCTCCCGTCGATCTCGAGACCGCCGTCGAGGTAATACACCCCGCCATCCAGGATCCGGCGCAACCCGGAGGGGAAATCAGAGAACGGCGGGATCTGCCGCGTGAAAGGCCCGCAGAGACGCACCACAGCTACGCGGCTCAGCCTCCGGGTGTCGGCCTCGACGAGGGCGTTGATGAAGTGCGTGGTGCCGATGGTGACGCTGAGCACGCGGCGCTGGTCGACGGCAGACCCGGCGAGGACGGCGCGGATGGCGGCCTCGATGCCGCTGGTGATGTCGGGGGTGGTCGAGGCCTTGTGTGAAGAAAGAACGCCGCGCCCGGGGGTGTCGGCGGCGGTGATGTCGAGGATCGCGGCGTCGGTGTTGGTGCCGCCCACGTCAACGCCGACTCGGTAGAGGGACATGGCGGCTGGCTGGGGGGTGTGGACGGTCAACTCTTGGAAGTTCGTGGTGATACTTCGAAGCTTGATTCAGGGGAGGACGGCCGTCTCTTATCTACAGCGAGTCGAAACTCGAGAACGGCCGGCGGCAAGGAATATCAGTTCTCGTGATGTTGATGTCCGGAGCATCGTCAAATCTCCCGAGGGGCTAGGTATTCGAGACTAGATCGGGGAACATCACCCCTTCCCGATCGTCGTCGTCAAGTCACTCTATCAGTGGAGTTGAAGGAGGGAGGAATTGATGGTTCGTCGGTTAACAACGTCGGCCCACAGCTGGAGAAGCGTTGGCCGATCTTCAGGGGTCCAGAGATCGGCCAACTTTGAGATCGACCAGGGAGGTCCCCAGCACCTTCGCTTCGGCTCGTCCAGTCCGCGCAGCGTCGGACGAACTAATCAGTTTGGGGAAGCGATAAGTTATCCTCGTTAGTGTTCGGGTCGGGGTCGCTGACAACTTGAGATCCCGAGATAACGATGTCGGGCGCAAAACTTATATGACTCCTGAGTCTCGAACCTTTTGACCGGAACTTGGGATTTTTCGTCCCATCCAAGCGACGCGACAACGGCCGTTTTGTCGTTCGTTTCCAGGTCCGAAGCAACAACAACATCAATCGCTACCGACAATGGGGTTGCACGCTTTGGAGCTCCCCTTCGTCTCGCGATGGATCGTAGGTTATTACTCGGTCTCCCGACATCTCGCCTCCGCATCCCCGACTCCCGCCCCTCCTCGACCGGCGCGGCCCTGGGAATGTGTGACTAACAGTAACTGACGTGTCACCGCTGCAGAATGATGACATTCGGCCGATAGAGTCCAAGAGGCGGACGTGGGGCTTATTGATGTTCCACAACTACTGTCAGTCGCGGATACGGTGCCCGAGCCACTGCGTAGTGCTAACACCCCTGATCAGGGCTTCTGGTCAACTGCAACATCACAACGTACCTCACCGGGAGCGCGCTCATCCCGTTGGGGCTCACGTGGTGGCAGGCCTTGATCTGTCAGTTTTGACTCGCGGTTATTGGCGACTACCGATTTGCTGATGAATCTCTAGGCATCGTGCTGGGTAACCTCCTCGCCACCGGGGCCGTCATCCTCAACTCGCTACCTGGCAGCTTTTACCATGGTAGGACACATCTTGGACACATTGCAGCCGGCTTTAAGTTGCTGACGACGCATCAGTTGGCTTCCCCGTGTTTAGTCGAGCCGTCTGGGGCATGTGGGGATCGCAGTTCACAATCTGGAACCGCATTTTCCTCTCCCTCGGTCAGTACTCTCTGCGACCTCCGTCAGACAAAGTTGCGCAGCTAACAACCAACTCACAGTCTGGTCCGTACTCCCCGATCGATATATAACCTCCCCAAGCCCCTAACACATCACAGGTACGGCTTCACGGCCTGGGTCGGCGGCGAATGCGTCTACCTGATCCTCCTCTCCTGGGACCCGCGCCTCGAATCCCACATCCCCAACACCATGCCGTCCGACACGGGCATGACGACCGCCCAGTTCGTCTCCTACATCGTCTTCAACGTCATCAGCCTCCCCGTGCTCTGGATCCGCCCCCACCGCCTCGAGAAGTTCTTCCGCTTCGCCTGCTCTATCACCCTCGTCTTCTTCCTCGTCCTACTCATCTGGGCCCTCGCGACAATGGGCCCCGCCGGGTTCGGCGACACTATAACATCTGGCGAGCCGTTGCCTAGCACGGGAGGCCCGCAGAGCGTCGCGTGGTTGATGGTTTATGGGATCGTGTCGACGATAGGGTCCATCGCTGCGGGAATTCTCAACCAGAATGATTACTCGCGCTTTGCGACGGAGCCGCGGCATGCCATCCTCGGCCAGGCTGTGTCGTTTCCGTTTTATGGGATTTTCAGCTCGTTGATTGGTATTCTCGTCACCGCTGCGACGCAGAACCGTTTCGGCGGTGAGGCGATCTGGAGTCCGCCCGCGCTATTTGCGCAGCTGCTTGCGCAGAATGAATCCGCCGGCACGCGCGCTGCGTGCTTCTTTGCGGGTTTGTGTCTTGTCGTATCGCAGGTCGGCGTTAACGTCCCCGGCAACGCGCTTGCGGGCGGGTTTGACCTTGCGGCGACGTTTCCGCAGTATCTCAACATCCGCCGTGGGGCGTACATCACCGCTGTATTTAGCGTTGTGGTTAACCCCTGGCGTCTCGTCAACACTGCGACGATCTTTCTGACCGTGTTGTCGAGCTACAGTGTGTTTCTAGCGCCGATGACGGGGCTGATGATTGCTAGCTACCTTGTCGTGAACAAGAGAAAGATCAACGTGGACGACCTGTATCGCGGTGATGCGGAGAGCATTTACTGGTTTTCCTATGGGTGCAACTGGCGAGCCCCGGTGGCGGTAAGTCATCCCAAAGACCGTTTTCTGGCCGTTACTAATGTTTAATAGTGGCTTGTCGGCGTTATTCCCTGTATGCCCGGCTTCGTGGCCGCCGTCGACACCTCGATCACGGTCAGCGAAGGTGCTACCGAGCTGTACTACATGTCGTACATCTACGGCCTCCTCTCCAGCGCGCTGGTCTACACCGCGTTGCACAAGTTCTTCCCGGCTCCGGCCCTGGATGCGTTTGTCAGAGATTCCCCCTCGGCGAGGGAGCTCCAGCAGTTTCATCTCGGCAAATGGGACGTTACGTTGGCCGAGACGCCCAATGTCATGCATTTGAGCTCCGAACCTGGGGCCATGACAGACGATTCCGTTCATGGTATCAAGAAAGATACGTAGCGGTGGTGTTAGCAGATTGCCTGGCGAACTGAACTCGCATTGTATAGTTATAAGAGCGTATCGAGTTCAACTTTCCACTGTTGTCCGTAGGCTCTTGCGGCTCATCCACATGCTGGATTAACTGATAAATTTGACTTTCATCCCATGTTTCTCGCCCTCGCATTCCGAATCGCCCATCCGATAATCCAATTCAAGGACGAGTCATCGAAAGTCTGCTTCCCTGTAGGACGACCCAGTTGTCACGATGTATATGGGAACCGAACCCCAACTACTTGTATGGCTTCTTGTGTGTAAATCAAGGCTTCAAATCGTCATCTCGTCTTGTATGGAAAAGGGGCTCAGGAGTACCTAGGGCGCGGTTATAGTGACCACCTGGCACCAGGCTGCCGCCGCTAGGCCCCGCCTTTATGTCGCATTGCATTGGCCAATACGATACCAAAAAGGACATGGAATACGGAGTAACAAAATTGACAAAATGCAGGTGCAGCGGGCAGCTGCACCTGCCCCCACGTCGGCATCGGCCAACAATCCGAGGTACGTACTCTACGTCGTCGGCCAACTCCCTTCCCCCACACTTTCCTCATCGGCGAACAACATCAACAACACCATCAACAGCTGATCACACAAATCTTTGACCACGGTCTCGGATCCCGACAAAAGCTACGCGTCATGGCCCCCGATAGCCCCATTCCGACTCAGCGGCGAAAGTTCAAGGTCCACAGCGATTTCGGCAGCGCTAGGCAATGGCGCAGCCGGAAGAATAGGCCGTGCGATACGTGTCGTAGGAGGAAAACTGTTTGCATTATCGAGTCTGTCCCGCCATGTACGTTTCCTTTTACCTGCACGCTTCCGGTCTGTCGTGGCCATGCTAGATCTCTAATTGTTCGGATCTAGGCAAATTTTGCAAGGGACGAGGCCTGGAATGCACGTCATCCGCCCCCGCCGGCTCCATCGCCGCTCCCTCCGCATCACCGGCGTCTGCTTCCGACAGCCCTCCCCACGATGACAGGGCTACGACGATGGACTTGGCACTGGGGCTCCGCGGAGATCTCGAACAAATTCCGGCGCCTTCCTCTTCTACTGACAGCCCTCAGTCCGTGCCGAATACTACCGACCACCCTCGAATCCCTGACGACGGAACCACAATCCACAACACCACGGCTCCCGCGCCCTCCGCCGCCCCCCACATCCCGTCCGACGGCATTTGGACCCTCGAGGACAACGAGGACCGGACGGCGCACAGCATGGGCCCCGCCGCGGAGCAGGACACCCACGTCCTCGACTCCATCCGCTCCGGCATCTTCAGCAGCCCTAACGACGTCGACGCCGACATGATCCAGGTCTACGCCGGCACCGCATATCCCTGGGATCCCCCCGTGCACTTCTGCCTCGTGCAGGACGAGTTCGCCGCCCACGACAACGCCGCCAAGGCGACCGCCTCCTGTGAGATCGAGCGCCTCGTCGGGCCGTATGGTCAGATCCTCGTGCGGCTGTACTTTAAACACATCCATCCGGTGCTCCCCGTGCTATCGAAAGTCAGGTTTCTGCGGCAGTACGCTGCGGACAAAACACAACTCCCCGCCTCCTTGCGCGGTGCCATCTACGCGCTCGCCTCAGTTTTCTGGAAAAGCGACCCCTCCCCCAAGGGCCCGTTCCCATTCGCACAGCATGAGCTCGCGGACCTCGCGACGGACTCTTTGCAGCGCGAGCTCGACGCGCCGAACCTCGCCAAGCTACAGGCCGGCCTGCTACTGCTACACGTCAAGCCCAACGACGTCGACAGCATCGAGCACCCGCGGACCTGGACATCCACCGCCCAGGCCGTGGCCGTCGCCCAAATGATTGGCCTGCACCAGGACGCCGAGAAGTGGTCCATCCCGGGATGGGAGAAAAGGCTGCGGAGGAAGTTGTGGTGGGCAGCTTATGTTGCAGATACGTGGTCGGCAGTCTGCCATGGAAACCCGCCACATATATATGCAGCATCGTTCAACACGTCTGACATCACGATGGAGGACCTGCGGAGCGAAGAAGACGTTTCCGAGGATCTGCATGCCCTGGTCGACCCCACGTGCGTCCGGTTCCAAATCGCCACCGGCGCAAGGTTTCTCGAGCTCGTCAAGGTCAGCCGGATTGTCCGTGACCTGATCGAGTGTAGTTTGTGAGTTCATGACCGTCTTTGAATCCGCTTGCCACGATACTGACGCACCCATTCAGCCAGGTATCACGGCTAGTACCTCCAACATCTCCAGAACCGTCAAAAACCACCCGCCTCCTCGCCCTCAGGGGAAAGCTAAACGGCTGGGACGTTCTCATCCCCCAGTGTCTCGCAATGCCCCAGCCAGAGAGAGCCATCGGCCCCTCGCACAACGGTACGTTCAACCCGATACCCCCCCAGACACACCAGCCACGAACTAACAACGCCCGGCGCCAGCACCCCTCCACCTCGCCTACCACGCCTACTTAGTCCTGCTATACCGCGCCCTGATGAGTCCGGCAACGAACGAGGCAAAGAAGAACCCCTCCTCCAACCTCCGGCGCTGGTTCGGCACCGCCTTGGCAGACCTGGCGGGCTTCACGAGGTTCATGGCGACGGTGACGGCGGAGGACTTGCAGGGCTTCTGGGGCCGACGTACGTCTCTCCGAGTGGCCCTTCACCCGTGATCAGTCAGTCACTGACAATCTTTGTGTCCAGATGCCCGATCGCAACTCATTCTCTGCGGCAACTTCCTCATCTACCTATTCCTCCTCGCGCTGGAGCCGCCGGAAGTGGAAGCCGCCTGGAATCTCATCCAGAGCTTCCGCGCGTCGCTGCAGCGCCTGGAGAGCCACGCAGACTCGACCTCCAACCTGTTGATCCGACCCGTCGCCTTGCGGCTCAATTCGTTCTTTGACCAGGCGCCCGAGCAGATGCGGCGGCGACTACTTGCCCAGGCGGCGTCCCCATCGTCGATCACACTTGAAAGCTGAAACACGCAGGATCATTTGTTGATAATATCGAAACGGTGTGTTCTTTCATCTCATTACCCATTACATATGCTATGCGACCTTCTGATCATACATACGCAGCCATGCCATAACCAAGCCAGACACTTCCGAGCCGCGGGCTGCTACTCCTTCTCCTCCATGCCCTCGCGTAGGATCTCGATCTGCTTCTTGATCTCGACCCACAGGACCAGCTTCTCCAGGCCCTCGTCGGCCGAGGCCTCGACGACGCCCAGCCAGTCGTCCTCGAGCTGCTCCGTCAGCGCGTCGACCGGGTCACGCCTGCTGCTGCCGTCCTCGGACTCGCGCGCGATGGCCAGTAGCGCGGCGACGAAGGCCTCCTGGATGTAGGCGAAGCTGAACTTGTCGGTGATCTTGGCGATGGCGGTGCACAGGCGGTCGGGGAAATCGATCTCCTTGTTGCTCTTGAGCTTCTTCTGCCAGAACTTGCAGTAGGCGACGCGCTGGTCGAGGTCGGGGTCGGGGAAGTAGTACTTGCGGTCGAAGCGGGAGGGGCGTTTCTGCGGACGCGTCCGTCAGCGATTGCAACACTCTCAGCGGTGTCAGGGCGAATGGAGTACTTACGGAAATGCCAGGGTCCAGACGGTCGAGATGGTTGGTGCTGCCGATGACAAAAATGCCGTCATTGTCCTTCAGGCCGTCCATTTCGTTGAGGAAGTAGCTCCTCACGCCGTCGGAGACGATGGTGTCGAGGTCCTCAAACACCAGGTAGCAGGGTGCGAAGCGGCGGGCCTGCTCGAAGATGTTGCGGATGGAGGCCTCGGGCCCCATGTAGGAGACGAGGCTGCGGACGTAGAGGGTGGGGATGTTCTTGTCCCAGAGCATGTTCATGGTGGCCTTGACGGAGATGGTCTTGCCGTTGCCGGGCGGGCCGTAGTAGATGAGCCCCCGCTTCCAGGGGACCTTGAGGTTCTGGTAGGTGTCGCGCGAGTTGTAGAAGGAGAGGTGGTCGTTGATGATGGCCTTCTTCATGTCGGTGTCGAGGATGACGCTGTCCCACGAGGCGTGGCGGATGCTCTCGAAGAGGTCGCGGCTCTTGGACCAGTAGCCCTGGTCGTAGACCCAGACCTCATCGTGCAGGTCGTCGCCCCAGGATCCCGCTGCCAGGACCAGGCGGTCGACGTGGTACGTCTCGGGCGCGAGGATGTAGTAGTTCTTGGTCGTCACGTAGCCCGAGGTTCCGTCGCGGCCGTCGACGAGGTAGACTATGAACTCGTAGTCCTGCCACTTGTAGAGGTACTTTCCGAAGATGACGCTATTCGCCAAGGCGCCGAGGTTCCCGTCCATGCGCCGCGAGGGCGGGAGGTAGACGAGCCACTCGAGCGACGAGGGCAGCGGGTCGGACTTGTCCTCGAGGGGGTCGTAGGTCGCGTTCCCCGCGGCGGCGAAGGCGAGGAGGTTGCAGGAGGTGGTGTAGGTCGCCTCGGGGACCACGACGAGCTCGAGGTGCGGGTATTGCTCCTTCAAGGCCTTGGAGATGAGGACGTCGGTCGAGACGCGCTTCGCGGTGGAGTGGGAGAAGTACTCGGCCGTGACGCCGTCGCCGTGGGCGGGGCGGGAGTCGGTTGCTGCCGGGGACGGTGGCTGCGTCTTTGCTGTCGGAGGAGGAGCTGAAGGAGTGGAAGGTTCCCCGGTCGCGGTGCGGCGGGCCGGGCGAGGGACGCGCGGAGGAGATGCTTGGCGGGTCGGCATGATGATTGGGTTCGGGTATTCGTCCTGGGACGTGGTCCAACGGGGGAAGGCCGGCATCTTGGACGTTTGCGCTGTGCTACGGCAGGGTTCGGTAGCTGAGGTTCCGGGCCGTTGATGAAGCTTCCCGAGATGAGATGAATCGGATTTCGAGACGGGAAGTCAATTGAGATGGAGGCTGACGTGGGAAGATGGAGATGTTGGGGGAGAGCTACAGCTGCGGGGAGGGAAGGAAGCTCCAAGTCAAGGGGGTTGCTGCCTAGCTCCTGCTGCTGCTACGTAGCGCCAACGGGAAGGCTGGTCGCGAAGGGGAAGCTGCGAAAGCTCCCATGTCCCCCCCCCCCTCCCCCTGTTTCGACTGTGCCGCTGCCCCTGTGGTGAGATGACGTTGTGCCATTCGCCAATTAACCCACCACTAACTACCTAGACAGTGGGGCACCGGGACGTTTGCCCGGTTGAAGCTGCTGCGCCACTGTACAAAGTACCTAGTAGTACGTATAAGCATAGAGTAGGTCGTCGTCAGCAGGGATTTTCGTTTGTAGTCCTTCCAGTGCGAGGTTTCCTTCCATCTTGGCTTACGAAGGGATTGTTTGCTGCGACACGAAGCGGCGACGACGCGTCTAATCGCGCCGACGGGATGTTTGCTTGAGCAGGTACGGATAGAGGGTTGCTTATCGGTGGCCGCGGTAATCTACTCCGAAACGCTATCGTGCTGTGGATTGAGTGATGGGAACAGGGGCTTCAGCTTGGAAGAGAACTGGGTAGTGGAATTTATAGCGGGCACTGTTTTGGAGACGTGCGTCCCCACGGGGAGATGCAGCGCTGGCGGGTGGGTGACTTCGAAGAGACATTTTAGTGAGGTGTTGGGCAAAGGGGAAGTATTGCCTGATGAGGCAGGACTTTGTATTTGTACTTCGGAAGCTTTGCTGCGAATCTTGTACCCCGTCAGCACTTTCATGAGTGACTACATGATAGGTCGGTAGTTGGTCAATCAATAACGCTAACCGAACTCAAATGTACCTCTCTATCTAGAACGCTTGGGAAGGGAGGTTGGGGGCATCCTGTCATCAAAAGTAAGAATGTTTTTGTCATTCGATAACTACACTTCTCTTCTTAGAATATGTATGAAATACACCTTGGTCATCACGATGCAACCGTCCAACTCCAAGTCATCGTGCCCAGTACTTGGGCTCCGCGGAAGACGACCGGCTACCACCGCCCGGCAATAGTGGAGACTCGGGATAGCGGGGCCCGATCGAGCCGGTAGGAGAGTGACGAACACGCCCCTTCCGGTCGGTGGCAGCCTCACGGGGGCCCGCTTCACATTCGTTAAAGGTAGGCCGTTTCTCCGAAGGAATTTCAATCAAGGTTTGAGTTGTGGCGCTGCCGATCCGCACTAGCAATTCCTGGTCTACGGTTCAAGGTTGCTGAAGTTAGGTACTCGGCCCAAAGCCTAGGGTCGAGCGTGGTACGACCAGCAGTAGGAGACGACCTTGTCTGCGTAAGGAATACAAACATTTCATTTTTTCAGAGCACAAATATTTTACATGGGGTTACAAAGTAGCAGATCTTTTCCTCGAGTTTTCCAAACATGTCTGCTTGGCTCTTGAAATCACACAGGACTAGGAACCCAGCTGTTCCCCTTTTGATCGCATGTCCTCTACTCCAAAGCTAATGGGGGTTCGCATCACACCCGCGAGTTTAACTCAACCGCACGCGCACCGGCCGAACTCCAAGGACTTAGGGTTTTGTCTCGCATGCCGCTGTCTCGATAAACTTCGTCAGTGGCGCTTGGCACCAGAACCGCGGGACGGAGGTTCCCCGCGTAGGTGCGCACGAGCAGATCTGTAGCTTGCTAGAGATATCCAAAAAGCCAACGGCCTTCGGAACTTTCTGCGCCCGCAAGCATCAGTCGCCACGCACGCAATAAACAAGTTCGCCGACGGGGGCACGTCGACCCCGGGGCCGCTGTTGTTAAGTACATGGATCACCGTTGTGATGGCGAGAGCTGAGGGCCTCACCAACCCTCGAGGGTCCTCAATTTCGGGGTTACTTGAGATTGTGGAGGTGGACGGGTGGGCTGCTGGAGAAACAAAGAACGGATGGAACAGACTTTGAGGCGTTGACAGCGCGGACAAAAGGCTTCTTCCAAGGTCCGAGGCTTTGGCAACATGACTGACGTTTCCCGGTCTTGGTAAACCAACTCGAGTAGATATTTGTGGATGTTTCTACCTCCCCGCAACGTTGAGCCGTCATCGAGGTTGTAAGTAGGTATTTCTGTTGATCCCATTCCTCATCCAACCTTTGGAAACGACCGGATGTGTATCGCCGGGTTCGCTGAGCGGACGAGTGACTCGTGACCGACAACTTGAGACGAAAGGGTTTCCAGGACTTCGAACACAACACTTGTCTTTGCGATACTTTGGGCTCTTATCTCGAACAAAAGGCTTGATGCGAATCATCTGCCCTAACGATGCAGGTGATCGAAGCGACTGAAAGTGCTGAAAACCAAACAACGACCTAGCTCACCCCGCTTGTGATATCTGCATGGATAGGCTTCCCGTCAATGTCTCTGGTCCGAGGGCCGTCCCCAAAGGCTTGTGCTCCCACGGTGCCGATTCCTCTCAACCAGGAGACTGACAGGACCGCAAAGTGTCGCGTCGCACCGCATCAAGAGTCAGCGCTAACCGCGCGGCCAAAGTGAGACACGGAACGCTCGGAGGCGCCCTCGATTCCCGCGCCATAAGACACATCGGCCTGCAACAATCTGCGGGGAGGAAACCTACGCATCGCACAGATGGGTGCCTCCGTCCGTCTGATAGGGCTGCTAGACCAAAGCCTCGCTCTTTCGGGGCGCTCCTTCGGGGCGCTCCGTTAGCCACGAACCATCGGGCGTGGAGTCCCACCCTCCCCAACGGCTGCAATGACTAGCGGCACTTTTTGGTGCAGACGTCGTTGTCTCTCGGCCTTCCCCAAAGCCACATGCTGCTTCCTGCGTCACATCCTGACCGGCCACAAGGCGAATCCAAAGTGCTTAGATCAGCGGGCCGGTAGCTTGGCCGTCCGTGGGACTAACACGTCCGGCGCGTAGGTGGCTCTGCTTTGATTAATTCAGATGGAAAGAGCGGGGGTTGTGATACATACATAAGGACAGATCCTGCCCTCGGAAACGCACGTCTCGAACCAAAACATTCCTGTCCTCCCCTTATTCCCTTTTTTCGGCCACAATGCTCGAAGCGATGGAGTTCCCGGACTACCCGCCAAAGGTCGACATCCCGACGCAGATATACGAGCCGCTCCCCGAGGACCTCTCGTCCTGCAGCTGGGAGAGCGTGCCCGCGGTTGAAGTCGCGTCGCGCCTCGTCTCGCTACTCTCCGAGGCCCTGCGGGACGGGCGACAACAGGCTGTGGCGGAATTGTTCGCGAGCAAAGCTACAGACGGAAGGGCCTCGCACTGGAAGGATACGCTCGCGCTGACGGCGCATTTGAGGTCGCTCAAGGGGAATCGGACCATTGCTGCGGCTTTGGTGAAGCTTTGCCGCGCGAGGGGCGTGGAGGCGCTTGATTTTGATGCTGCGCAGGTCATCACTGCGACTGAGACGCTGGTAGGTCGAAACTGGCATCTTGCGAACCCTTCGGAGAACTGACATCGATGCTTGAAGAGTTGGATAGACTGCGGCTTCCACTTCACAACGAGCTCCCCGAACGCGACATGTAGGGGGAAACTCATGATCGTCCCCGGCGGCTCGGGGTCCGCCGACGACTGGAAGATTTGGTCCATGAGCACCTGGATGACCGGGCTGGAGGACCATCCCGAGGACGAGGCCCTGCTCAGGGAGCCTTCTGAGCCGCTCCCGCAGGAGGGCAAAATCGTGACCGATGTGCTGATCATCGGAGGCGGCAACGCGTGAGTTCAGGATTCTTTGCATCCAGGGGCTCTTCTGACACCGTGAAAGGGGCATAACACTGGCCGGACGCCTCAAGGCGATGGACGTCGACTACGTCGTGGTCGACCGCAACCAGAGGACGGGGGACAACTGGGCCCTGCGGTACGACTGTATGCGCTTCCACGTCTACAAGTCGTTCTGCGAGCTGCCATATATGCGTAAGACTCGTTTTATCTAAGGCCTAGATAACAAAGATTTCAAGTTGACACTAGAACAAACGCAGAATACCCTAGAGAATCAAACGACGGCCTGACACGAGACGAGCTCGCCGCCCAGATCCGAGCCTTTGCCGAGGAGTTCGACCTCGACCGACGCGTGATCCACGGCGCGAGGGTTACGGCGACCGCTTATGACGAATCGAGCCAGACCTGGACTGCCAAGGTCCACGACGGCCAGCGAGAGAGGGAAGTCTCGTGCAAATGCATCGTCCTGTCGACCGGCGCCGGGTTCTCCGGCACCAACCCCTTGCCCGATCTCCCCGGGCGAGAGCTATTTAAGGGCCCCAGCATTCACTCTACAGGGTACCGGAACGGAAAAGAGCTTGTGCAGAGCGGCTCCAAGGTGCGTTAGGGGCGCCCAAAGCTTGCGCTCGATAGTCCCTGCTAACGCTATTGCCAGTCCGTCGTCATCGTCGGCTCCGCCAACACCGCCTTCGACGTGCTCGTAGACTGCCACAACGCAGGTCTCCAGGCGACAATGATCCAGCGTTCCGAGACCTACGTCGTCCCGATGACATACTTCGCCCACCCGATGGGCCTAGGCGCGTACAACTTCCTCCCCATCGAGGACGCGGACGCCATCGTCAACGGAGGGCCACTGGCCATCGGCGGGCCCATGCTCAAGATGTGCCACGGCATACAGGCCGAGGAAGAGCCGTAAGGCCCTATCCCGTTTCGTAAACCTACGTGAAAAAGCACTGACGGCAAGCAGAAACCGATACGACGAGGTCATGAAGCGAGGCCTCCGAGTTCGAGACTCACGCTCCGGTGACCTCCTCGAAAACCTTCTCGACCGCTGCGGGGGTCACTTTGTCGACATGGGCACGGGCATAGAGCTCATCGCCAGCGGCCAAGTCGCCGTCCACTCTGGTGTCACACCCGCCGCGTACACGGCCAGCGGCCTGGCGCTGACGGACGGGACCGAGGTGAAGACTGACGCGGTCGTATGGTGCACCGGGTTCGGCAGCATCGACGTCCGACACGGGCTGCGGGATGTCCTGGGCGTCGGGGCCGAGAAGATTGCTGGCCGGTTGGAGTCCACGTGGGGCGTCGACGCCGAGGGCGAGATCCGGGGACTGTACAAGCGGCTACCCCGGGCCGAGAACCTGTACGTCTTCGCCGGGGGCACGGGGCAGCATCGATGGTTTTCAAAGGTTATTGCGCTGCAGATAAAAGGGACGCTTGAGGGGATCTTTCCGGAGGCGTATAGGGAGACGCCGGTCGTGGCTAATGAGGTGAACGGCACGGTGAACGGTGATATTTTGCTTTCTAATCTGTAAATATTCAAGGACATATCATGGCGATCCAAGGGACGGGAGTATTTACGGAAGAATGCTATACCAGGCACACATGACTCAGAGGCTGCTCGTTTTTAACCTGCTCCCCGTACATCATCCCATGAACGAAACAGTCTCCTACGAGACTGTACTGCCCTTCCACTCCTGAAGCTGACGGTAGTGGACGTAAGAGAAAAGGGACCGTCCCACCGGCCAATATCCACACCTCGTCGCCCGGCTCTGGCTCCAAAGCCAGACCGAAGAACCCCCTCGCTGTCGTAAAGAAGCTCTGCTGCCGCGTGGCCACGGAAAAGGACCTCCTAAAATGCTCGAACCCCGGGCGGCGGCTTGCGATGCGCGACCTCTCCGCGCTGTCTGGTTCCGCGTTCCACTGGCGGAATGCCAGGTAGCATCTTGCGTCCTCCGGTGTAGCTTGCCTTACGGATTGCGGCTCTTGCAGGCTAATGATCATGTCTCGTATGATGGTCCTACAGAACGCGTCTTCTAGTGAGCCTCCGGCGGGGTAGCTGAGAACCGATGTTGCGAAGCTGTTCGTGCCCGACTCACGTTCCCAACGAAGCAACCCTTCCGCTTCCTGCCTATCGGTGATGGGAGTTGATACGGTGTTGATGGTATCGACCCTTTGGCCCCAGAGGTGCAAGTGATGTCCGTCGCGGGCGTATTTTAGATGGAGCCCTTTGGAAGCCATGAACCGCTGGCCAAGATGGATTCTCTGAGTTGTGTTTTGATAGAAACGATCCTCGGCACCACTGATGAGGTTAGGAGCCCAGGAAGGGAGACCAGCATCACGCATCCTGGGGCCTACGAGGGCCATGAGATTGTTCTCCGAGCTGATTAGAAACTCCGTGGCTCTCGAAAACGACTCCGCTTTGTCGATGGCGTAATCGGCAAAGAACTCAACCCCCGGAACCAGACCCAAAACGCCGTAGATGTTGTCTCGCGGATCGCTCGACACTTTGTGCCGCATCAACCACCACGTCTTCCTAAGGCGCGCAGCAGCGGCAGCTGAAGAGGCAGGCTCCTCTCCCCGCGTCGCGGCTCGATACTCGTTCCTTGCGAAGTTGAGGCTCCATGCCGTATGGCGGATCTTCAGCAGCTGGTCCCGAACCCCACCAGTCCACCTCCAGGCGACCGGCCGGTGGCAGCAGCACCCGGGGGCCAAATGTTCAGAGTAAGCCCGATAGGCCCCGGCAATCAGTGTCCCGGGTACGGCGGCGTTCCCGACGACGAGGCGGGACTCCCGGGCCAGGACGAACTCCTGGACGACCCACATCCTCGTCCACCAGGAGCACCCCATCAGGCGCATGAAGGCATCCCAAGCCCGCGCGCACTCCTCCACGACGACGAAGCTGCCCTGCTTGTCAAGCGCAAAGACCCTTTTGGAATCCCAGTGTGTCGTTGAGTCCGCCAGCAGGCGAAGCACGGAAAACGCAGCCATCGCCTCCGTCTCCGTGGTGTCGAAAGAATCCAACGTGACGAGCCGTTCGACGTCCTCACACATCGAAGCGTAACCCCTGCCCTCGTCCAGAGAGCCTTCAGAGACACTGAGAAGCGGTCCGGAAGATGGTGCCTCCGGCAGGGCGTCCCCGAGCCAGATGATGACCTCAAAGGCACCCGCGTAGATCTCGCCCATCAGCGAAACCTGCTCCGTCTTCTCTGTGTGACCATCCTGGTCGATGCAGATGGCGTCTACCCACATTTCCAGCGCCTCTGCGACCTTGCGGAGCCTTCGCAGGGCCTTGAAGAGGTTCGTCGTCACCTCGAACGGCTGCCCGCCGAAGGTGACACGGCGAGTCTCGGTCGCGCTGCCCCACGCGTAAGACAGGGCTCGGTAGTGGGGCTTCGCGTCCAGAGAGACAACGAAGAGCTCGAGTTGGATTGCCTCGCTCCATGTGCCCGGCAAAATCCGCAAAAGGCGGATCTCCTTTTCGGCGTGCTTTAGCGGCCGAAATGCCATGCTGTCGATGTCGTCCGGATGGGATTGACCGATCGATGAGAGGGTCGGCAAGCCTCAGAAGCAAAGGGCGGGGTAAACCACGTTGCCATGAAAGACTGTGACCCATAGAGGTCGTTTGTTTGCTGCAGTTGTGTTGGCGGGACGTTACCCGGACAAATGGGATCGCGTTGTTGGCTGCGATATTACGGCGCAGTGACATTGTAAAATTCGCTTCCGCGTATCCTGTCGCAGTTCCTCTGGCTTGGGCTTTTTATCGACACGTTCGGGGTCGCCCGTAATTTGAACGACGTTGTTCTGGGCTGCTTGTAATCACCATCCACAGTTTGCGGTGATAAGCATCGCTGGACCTCCTGCAACTCGGTGATACTAAGATAAAGTCTGGTCCCAAGGCTTGTGTATAAATGAGTAGCAACCCATCAGCAATTTATCGTGCAGAGCGTTTTACCGAGAATCAAGAGGCTGAAATTCATTGGAAACGTATCTCATTTTACACAGAGAAACAAAACACACCCACCTATAAGGAGTCATCACAGCAGGCTCTCCCCCTATCTTTTTCTTTTGACGCAAAGGTGCTTGAAGTTTTATCGGAGACTAGACCCATTACATGCATGTGCAGGTTTCCCTGCCAGGACTGGTCCAAAGGAATACATATGTACTTTTCCGCTTCGAAGGTTTCAATGTCTACTTATGAATGAACCCTTGACTCGTGGTGACCATAACATAATCGACCCTCTATGAAGAGTTGAATCCCGTAGCATATTTATAACTTGAGCTTGGAAACAGGACAGTACGCACAACGAGTGGTTCCGCAGCTGAGGCATGCCTCAGATCTGGTTGGAATTCCTCCTCTTCCACAATGACACTAGGGGAGCGAAGATTAACGTGAGAGAGAGTAGGAAGCTTCCGGGTCGGGCGAACTTACACAATGCCAGGTATAGATAATTCTACGCCGATGTGGCTGTTGGATATGCCACTCATGCCCACTGCTCGGCCCTTCCTGCCCACTGGGCATAATGGCGGCGTTGGAGCCGGTGTAAGAAAGTGTTGGTTTCACAGGCGGAGTGGCAGCGTACGTCACGTAGGGGACGTATTACTGCGATGAAGATGGATTGATTGTCTGAGAAAGGAGGAGGAGCTTACCGGCGCTGGATATTAGTCCAGCGCCGAGGCCGGTCACGTGCTCAACGCGTGACACGGAGCTGCGTAGTTCCGCTCCGGTGGCTGAGGCATCGGCCACGCTGCCGGCGATCTCGCCGGCAGCGAGGATAAACCCACAGAAAGACTGTGGTTCTGGGCCTTGTGTGGTCTACAAGACATGGTTCCAGGCAAATTGTGAAAGTCAGTCCGTTTCGGTCGGGAAAGATTGGGCAGGTCTTGGTAGTGGAGGGTTCGGCGTGCTGATTGTTCTTTCCTGACGGGGTGTTGGCGAGAGTAGGGTTTCCTATTAGCAAAAACATTTCTTAGCGATTTGTGACCTCATTGAATTCGAATACAGTGGAAGGGGACACACGTCTTTTTGTTGCTCTAATTCAGAGGATCCTTGAGGGACACTGGTTTTTCGCAAGCGGAGAGTATGGGAGGGGAGGGGGCCTGGCTTTCGAAAGGGAAGTTTAGATTTCGTCGGGTCGGAAGCACTGGTTGGCCTACCAGGGAAGCGAAAGTGATCTATGGTACAACCAAGCGCCACACTAGTGGGATATCTTTTCAAGAAGAAAAGAACCAGGTCCTTGCCTGGGCTCGGGCAATATTCAAGCATCTGGCTACGGATTGTTGGGACTACAATTATCTAGGTCCGTGGTGTGGACCGGCGTATTGCTGATGTTTACTCTCCCCCTCAAACGTTCGTTGAACTCCCACCTTTTCTTTACTTGGTTTTGATTGGGCGGCGGCGCGCCCAGGTGCTTGGGTAGCCAATCACACAGCCCTAAAAACCAAGTATCCGTGGATGGCGTACCTAAGCAGCACAAGGGTTATATTTTTGCACACGTAGTCCTACCTTTCATTCTGCCCCAACTGCGAGGCACTGATCTGTACGATGGACTGGGGGTTTGGCGCTAGGTAACTTGAAAAACGGGCACGGCCGCACTATGCCATTGGCAACACATCACGCCATCTAAAGGAATTGACTGGTGGAATCGCACGACACAAGTGTGGTCTAGGGTCGAGTATATGGTCGATATCGCGGAACTTTCACTGCTTGAATAAACTTATCATCATTACTGCTTGATACCTTTCCCAATTCGTGTGGCAGTCCACTTGAGTGTTGGGGAAACTTCGAACCCGGATTTTCACCACTTCAACGCTACATATCTCCCATCCTCCTAGGCGGCACCTTCGCGGCGAACAAGCGGTCAATCTCGTCGAAGGTCTTGCCCTTGAGCTCGGGGACGTAGAAGAAACTCCCAATAGTACCGATAAGCGACAATCCTCCAAAGATGAAGCCGACCTTGCCCTGGAGGTTGGCCTCATCGGGGTTCATCAGGTATGGAATCGCAACATTCATGGCAATACCACAAACAGCCTGAGTGGCCGTCCCCAGGGCAATAGTCTTCGCACGCAGAACAGAACTCGATGCCTCGCCGAGGATGACGAAGGCCATGGCGCCGATGGTGAGGAAGTAGACGAAGGCGTAGATGACGGTGGACGCGGCCTGGACCCATTTCGCCGCGTCGCTGGGAACGACGTCCATGATGCCGATGAGGAGGAGCAGCAGGGTGAGACAGGCCATGCCGGAGACGAAGATCTTGCGGCGGCCGTAGGACTCGACGACGAACCAGCTAACCATGTTGCCGAGCACGCCGCAGGCCGTGACGCCGACGCCGAGGTCGAAGGATTTGGAGTAGTCGAGGCCAGCGAGCTGGAAGAAGTAGGTCGAGTAGCCGAGGACGAAGACGATTCCCACCTGGGGTTCAGGGGTTAGCCAAAGCTTTCGAGTTATCGGGAGAGACGTTACATACCAGATGCTGGCACAAGAAGACACCAGTAGAGATACCGGTGCGGAGGAGGTTGGTCCCCTTGAAGCAGTCCCTGAAACCCAACTCCGCGGTGTTGCTGAGGGCCTCCTCCTCGATGGTGGAGACGATGCCCGCCAGTCTGCTAGTGACATCGTGGTCTTTTCCATAAAGCTTCTTCAACGACTTGGTGGCCTCCTCAAGCTTGTTCTTCCGCGCAAGGTACCACGGCGTCTCAGGCGCAAACGGAAGGAACGCCAGCAAAAACACAGCAAAGAAAAGCTGCGTGGCAAAAGGGCCACGGTACGCCCAGCGATCAGTCCTTTCGCCAAAGGCCTTGACGACGGCGTTCGAAAGCAACTGTCCCAAAGCAATTCCAAGGTTGACTCCGGCAGTAGCGAAGCCGCGCAGCGCAACGGGAGCAAGCTCACTGCAGGCCAAGGGCGCGAGGGTCAGGTAGAAACCCAGACCGGCACCAAAGACGAGCTTGGAGCCGAGGAAGGCCTCGCGGGTGTGGGAGAGCATCTCGCCGACGCAGCCGCCGGTGCAGACGACGACGCCGATGAGGAGCGAGTTCTTGCGGCCGATCTTGTCCGCGAGGTAGCTGCAGAGGAAGCCGCCGAAGAACTGGCCGACGGTGGAGATTGTGTTGAAGGCGGACTGCCAGTCGGCCGGGAGGATCGCTTCGCCGTCTTGGATGTATCTGTTTGTGGAGAGTTGGTTAGCTTCCGTACTGGGTTTGGCGTCGTGGCTCATTTGTTTGTTTGTTCGTACCCGAAGTCTCGGCGGAAGGCCTCGACGGAGATCATGGCTCCGTTGATTTGGGCATCGAAACCCCTGAGTGAGGAGATAAAAGTTAGTTGATGACTCTTGCGGTTGACTCTGGCAACTCCAATGACAAACAGGAAGAGCCTACCATCCAATGGCGGCCATTGCCCAGTAGAAGCACCACCAGACGATGGCCTTGTGGTTCTTGAAGACATCCCCGACCGTCAATTCGTGTTCCGCCTGGTTGGTGGTTGCCGCCGCTCCTTTGGGGTCATGGTGATGGGAAACACTTGGCTCCAAGTGCTTTTCCGGACTGGCCTCTCCCATGGTTGACAGTGTTTGGTACCAGTTGTGTCGTTGTCAAGACTGGAGTTGCAGGAGTTGAAGAAAGGCTCTTAGGTAAGAAAGGGGTAACGGGGAAGCTTGGAGAGGAGGTGGCAGGGCGGTGGGGAAAGACGAGCCGATCATGTAAGAGAATCCGGGGAAGAGCTGAGGTTATATCTACCATGTCTTCGTTACCGACTGGCAGGTTACCAACCTACCGGTGCTGCCGTGTTGTGATGGTTGCCGATGGTTGCAACCCAGTTTGGTGTATACTGAGGTCATCCTGACAGATGGCTCTTGCAGAGAATACAATGGGAATCCGGAAAACTGCGACACTCCGCGACGTGTTCTTTCAGCACTAGACCAAGCGTTGGCCCGTTCCGGTCTGGTCAGTCCAGGGTTAAGGCAAGTGTCAGTCCACGCGACTCCGTGTTTGGCCGAGAGGAAGAAGCACGCGCACGGAAAAAAACCGAAGCGGTGGACTGATGGGTACGTATCAGTACGTACCCCAAGCCGTTGTCGTTCCCCACAACTTCCCCCGCAGTCCGATTAAGGCTAGCGCCACCCGCCCCACTTCATCCTCTGCGCTGGAACGGAGGAATATTTGTTAAGAACGACATTCCGCGATCCCTTCCAGCGCCTCTCCCCAGTCCTTCTCTCCATCTTTCATCTCATTCTCCGGTTTGTTTACTACCACCCGCATTGCTCTCCTCGTCTTCCCCACGGAGTCGAGCCACCATATTCCGTCCGATTCCCCGTCCTATTCCCTGATGGCAGACCCATCTCCCCCGGAAAACCACGTGTCGCTAGCGCCCCGAGACTCGGATCCAGACCGGAGTTACCCGGAAGCTGAACAGTCGACGACGAAGACGAGCACACGTCCAACCGCCCGTGGGACAGCATTCTATCAAAGAAAGCGAGCCGTTCGAGCGTGTCAAGTGTGTCGTGCCCGCAGGACAAAATGCGACAACCTCAAGCCGTCGTGCTCTTTCTGCCTGAAGGTCGGGGCCACCTGTATCCAGTCGCCCGTCGACCTATCGAGTTTCGACCCAGCAAGCCTCAAGATCTTGGAACGACTAGATGACTTGGAAGAGCTCATGAGATCCGTGTCGGTTGATGGGCCTTTCAACAAGACGAGAGTGGTCGAGGCCCCGGTCGAACATCACCAGGAGGTGACCCCGGTTGTGGGGCCACCCATCCAGCTCGGCATGATCATCCCGTGCGCTGCGGAACATGTCATGGCCTGGCCGATATTCCAGCGCTTCATGAACAACGAAAGAGTCGAGGATATGGCGCTGAGTGTCGACAACGCCTCTGTTGCTGGCAGTTCCCCTGCGTCCGTCTTGGGGGCGCTGGACATGGAGCCGAGGCGAGTCAACGACCTGCTCGACAACTTCTTCGCCTTCGTCCACGTCAAGAACCCGATACTCGACGAGACAACGACGCGAAAGATGGTCTCCACAACGGTGATGAACGGCATCGACTGGTCCCCAGAGTCCTGCTTGTCTCTCCTGATCTTCGCGTTGGGTTCCATAGCCACCCCTTTCGGCCCGAGTCACGACACCATGCCCGGCACCGCCGCCCACGCTAATGCCCACTCCCTCTTCGAAGCAGCCCAAAAGAGATTGGGGGTCCTGCTCTCGTCGGACGACATTATTGCGGCTCAATGCCTCTTCCTGTCAGGGGTGTACATGATGTGCATCTTCCAGCCAGTCAAGGCGTGGAGGTACTTTGTGCAAGCGCTCGCCAGCTGTCAGCAGTTCTCCTTTCTCAGCCCCGAAGCTCAGCGGCGCTACCATAGCAGCGTGGGCGCGGGCAGGGTGTCCAATTACTCGATCGACACTCTCCAGCAGGCTGTCTACTGGTCCTCGTGGAAGTCTGAGCGGGAGATGCGAGGCGACCTGTATCTTCCGGACTTCTCCCTCAGTGACAAGGAGCTCGCCTTCTATCCTCCCTTCTTCCCGACCCCTCCAGCTCCGAGGGCAGAAGTTGAGGCCGCGACAGATCCACGACTGGCACGTGAGAGGACGTCTTGGTACTTTTACCTGGCCGAGATATCTCTCCGAAGGCTCGCTTCTCGGATCAGCGCCGAGATGGTGGGCCTCCAGAAGGAGTATCCCACGCGCCAAGCGTACCTCGCAGCGGCCGCAGAGACCGTGGGGCAGTACGAGGAGCAGGCCAAAGAGTGGATAGCTTCTCTCCCGCCCAGTCTGTCGTTTGCGCAGCCCCCCGAAGCAGACGACGTCTGCCGATTTGTGCTTCGGGGGCACGCCATCAACCTCTATGAGCTGATTTACTGGCCGTTTACGACTGCGTATCTGGACAGCCTTGGACCGAATGCAAGCTTTCCAAGGGGAGTTCTTCCCGTAAGCAGCATATCGAATGCCCAGAAAGGTCTAAATAACCACGCCTTTCGACTGGTCGCAAATTCGTTTGGATATCACCATCGTCACCACGGCACAATGCCGATGCTTCGTTCCTGCTCTCGCAGCGCTCTGATACTGGTGGCAGCAGCGATGCTCATCCGCGAAGACATCAGGCTGGGAGGCGCGGACTCGTCCGTTGGCTGTTCCATGCCCCCGGGATGGCGCGAGGCCGTTGGGGGGCTGACCGATGTCCTGGCCTTCTGGCAGGGAGAAGCAAAAGAGGTCCAGAATGCGCGCCGCCTACTGGAAGACGTCTGCCTCGAGGTTGGGGAACAAGCATCACCAACGTATCAAAGAAGCCCAGCAACATCAACAATACCCCAGGCCACGTACACAGGGGTTTGGTAGAGAAGAGACAACCCATCAATCTTGAAAACACGCCAACTGCTTTGAATCAAGACATGTCGACTCACCCCGCTATTCAATTCAGCCTAAATACAATCCGATCGATGCTCGGCATACGAAGCTTCGCACCGATGTCGATACTACCGATGTGACCTGACGCGAGACAACCCGACGAAGGAACGGACTGTTGGTTGGGACAAAACCTATGCAACCTGATGACGGCCTACCTTACCTCCGGCCAATTCCCCAGCCAGATCCTGACTTCTTGTCATGTGCCCATCTCTGCACCCCAGATCCGGGTTGATCCAGTTTCGCATCCCGAGAAACTGGAGAAGTTCTGTGCTTAGGACGGACCCACCCAGCCCACCATCGCGGAGTGTCGCAGTTAAGACGAGAGACGGTCACACACTATTCCCGCAGGCACTGCAGGATGACAGAAACCGGCATCCCGAGGGACCAGAATAACTGGAAGGGCTTCACCCCACCGTGATGGCTTGGTCACGATACTCGTGGGTATAAAGCACTCCTCTGGCGAGATCCGGCAACCGAAAGACGACCGACTCTGTAGGCCCGAACCCAACATCAGCTCATCTCTGCAATCATGTCAGCCACCACACCCAACCCCCCCTGCACTGCCCTGCGCGTGAGCGGCACCCAGATCGTCAACGAAAATGGCGACGAGGTTATCCTCAAGGGCACCGCCGTGGGCGGTATGCTCAACATGGAGAACTTCATCACGGGCTACACGGGCCACGAGCACGAGCACCGTGAAGCCCTCGCCGAGGTGCTCGGCCAAGAGAAGGCCGACTTCTTCTTCTCCCGTCTCCTCCACTACTACTTCACAGAGGCCGATGCCGCCTTGTTTGCATCACTAGGCCTCAACTGCCTGCGCGTGCCCTTCAACTACAGACATTTTATCGACGACAACAACCCGAGCGTCATCAAGCAGTCGGGTTTCGAGCTTCTCGACCGTATCGTCAACCAGTGCGCCAAGTACAACATCTACGTCATCCTCGATCTCCACGCCGTGCAGGGCGGACAGAACCAGGACTGGCACAGCGACTCGGGCATCTCGAGGGCCCTCTTCTGGGAGTTCAAGGACTTCCAAGACAGAGCGATCCAGCTGTGGGAGGCCCTGGCCACGCACTACAAGGGCAACAAGGTCATCGCGGGCTACAACCCTCTCAACGAGCCCGCAGACCCTAAGCACATGCGCCTCATCGCATGGTACGAGCGCGCAGAGAAGGCGATCCGGGCCATCGACCCCGACCACATTCTCTTCCTGGACGGCAACACATACGCCATGGACTTCTCAGCCTTCGACCCGGCCAAGACGCTGCCCAACAGCGTCTACAGCTGCCACGACTACAGCCTCTACGGCTTCCCCCTCCCCGAGCAGTACGAGGGCACCGACGCGCAGAAGCAGAAGCTGCGGGCCAGCCTCAAGCGCAAGGTGGAGTTCATGCAGAAGGCCGGGGTCCCCATCTGGAACGGCGAGTGGGGTCCGGTCTACCAGGACCCCAAGACGGACGCCAACGCGGCTGCCACCAACGAGAAGCGCTTCGCACTGCTCAAGGAGCAGCTGGAGATCTACCGCGAGTTCGGCGGCATCTCGTGGAGCATCTGGCTCTACAAGGACGTCGGCTACCAGGGCATGGTCTACGTCGACCCGGAGAGCCCGTACATGCGCCTCATCCGCCCCTTCGTCGAGAAGAAGCAGCGCCTCGGCCTCGACTTCTGGGGCTGTGCCGACAAGAGCGGTATTGACAACGAGTTGTACGGGCCCTTCATCGCCAGGCTCAAGTCGACGCTGCCCGAGCACCTGCACAAGAAGAAGTACCCCAAGACGTGGACGTTCGACCGCCAGGTCGAGCGCGTCGTGCGCGAGTGCCTGATGAGCGAGTACCACACCTGGGAGTTCGCCGAGCTGTTCAAGGGCAAGACGGAGGCGGAGCTCGAGGAGCTGGCGGCCAGCTTCGCGCTGGAGAATTGCGTGAAGCGCGACCAGCTGAACCAGATTCTCACGGCCGACGCCGCGAGGGGGAACTGAGGGGAAGAAGACACGACAACATGGAATGACGACACACAGGGTTTGACTGGGATAATGCTTGGTTGGTTTGCATGTGGAATGGGGCCATGTGCAGGAACTTTTTGTACGGGAATATCAAGCTAAACCTCATGAGTTGATGAGTTGGGTCCTTTCGCTGGTGAAATTCAGAATTGCAGGTCTTGGCGGCCATCAGGGTTCTCAATGGAAAATGTACTCAATTATTCAAAATCGGCCCTGCTCAATCGCATCATCTCGCTCTGCTTTCACTCACGATATAGCTGCCGTCAAATTTACGGTGTTTTCACAGATACTGAGCAGTTGAGCGTTGCGTCGGACGTCATCGAGGCGGCTCACTCACTAGCCCGCTCACTCACTCGCTCACTCACCGACCACCCACCGACTACTCACCGAGGTCTCCACCCGGCGAATCGCAATCATGAGATTCCTTCAGCCCGTCACCTGGGTCGTCGCAGGCCTTGCATGCAGTGCTATCGCAGATTCCGAGGTAGACATTGGAAAGGACGCTAGCGAAAAGATTGGAAGCGTCATCAAGGACGGTCTCGCGGATGACAAGACACTCGCGTCGGTGAGTGCCCTAGCCTCAATGTGACCAACCTCAAGGTCTGCGATCACGAGAACGTTGCTAACCCGAAACAAGATGCCCGTCGACTCACTCGTCGAGATCCACGAGGTGACCGTCACGCTCGAAGACGTCCCGCAGAAGCCCAGCCCCCGCCACGAGCAGGAGAAGAAGAACCTCCTGAAGCGGATGAGCAAGTCCCACGGGAAATGGGATACGAACCACCCCCGATCGCGGCTGCTGGATGCGCTCTTTGGCTATAACCGGTACAAGCCTCGCCAAATGGCGGAGCTGGATCGCTGGAGGGGGTTGTATAAGCACGTCTCCAAGGCGCAGAAGAAGGTACTCGCACCAACCCTCACTAACCCGTGAATTTGTTCATCGACTGACTTGGCCAGGTCCTGGAAAAGACAATCGGATACTCACAAAAGTTTGAGACCGCGGAGCAGCTTCTCGATCTCAACCAAGCCCTGTGCGACGAGATTGTCGATACGGCGCTTGAGTACTACGGCATATCCCACCAGGAGTTTACCGGACACAGCAAAGCTAAGGACGAGGCGAAGCAGCTCGCCGACAGGGTCAGCGTATCCCAGGCCCTGAAGCACTACGTGCGCGACTGGTCGACCTCGGGACGCGGCGAGAGGGACGATGCGTTTCCGTGTATCCTTGGCACGCTACAGACGCTGTATCCCGAGAGATTTAAGGATGTCAAAGTTCTGCTTCCCGGTGCCGGAATCGGACGGCTTGGACACGAGGTTGCTGCCTTGGGCGGGTTTGACGTGACGATCAACGAGTGGTCCATGTTCATGAACCTCGCGTACCGGTTCTTGGAAGCAAACCCCCGGGTTGGAAGGAAGGCCCTTCATCCGTTTGTGGATAGTTGGTCGCATCATGCTACGACTGCCGACATGTTTCGTGGCGTCTCCTTCCCCGATGTCACGGTCAACGCCAGCGCGGTACTCCTCGTGGAGGGCGACTTTGTATCTGCGTTCAAGCAGGATAAGGGACAGTATGACTCGGTCGTCACGCACTTCTTCATCGACACCGCTCGCAACGTTATGAGTTACTTCGAAACCATTCACGCGCTGCTCAAGACGGGAGGGTACTGGGTCAACTTTGGACCGCTGCTCTGGGGCACGGGTCCCTTTGTGCAGTTGTCTCTGGACGAGATTGTTGCCATTGCGAAGAGCATGGACTTCGAGTTTGTGGATGTTGGTGAAGAGTGCGGGGAGGTGACGATTCCTGGAGAGAAGGTTCGAGGGAAGAGGGCGGTTTATGGGTTTAACGATAAGGCGCTGACGAGAAATGCTTATGAGGCGCAGTGCTGGGTTGCGAGGAAAGTGAGGTAAAGCTTAGTTTTAAAGGATAAGTGCTATTATCTCGTGGGCAGTTCAGATGAGGTTGGGTGTGTGAACGAGAAGATGCATAGTAGCCAATGTCTACCTTGGAATCATAGTCAGTGGTACGATTAACGATGGAGAGTTTATCATAGACGAAGACATATGGATTGATATGTGGGAATCTCGACTGAAACAGATAAAACGCCTCGCTGAATCTCACATTGACCCTGCCGCCCATTAACACCCGCCCATTAACAATACTCCGCCTCTGTGGTTCGTTGACTGGTCCTGTGATCCGACCTTTGAATGGACCCGTGATTTGAAGGCTGGAAAGACCAGTGATTCGAGTTTTGGATCGACTCAGTTTCGGATTCTCGACTGTATCTGTAGTCTGACCGTTGGATTGAGCTGTGGCCTGACCACCGACTGACCTGTTCCGCCTCCTGGATGAGACCCGGGCTGGACCCGTGGCTGGACTGCGAAGCCGGTCGGCGGCTGCTTGACACGCGAGAGGTCGTCATTGGCGTGGACGACATGTGGCTCGACTTGTCCCACCAGTCGAGCTCCGCCGCAATCTCGCGCCGGATGCGGGTGTTGATAGGGGATAGGTACAGCTCCGCCGGGGGCTCCGTCTTCTCGCGGAATGAGAGTTTGCGGACGACGTCTTTGCCGTATTCCAGCAACGAGCGCCGCTTGGAAGACGGCATGGTGGACTCTGTCTCGCCTGCGCTGATGGTCGACATGGACGCCGGAAGGGTGTAGCGGATGACGCGGTACGAGTCCTTGCCGTAGTCGAGAACGGAGCTTCCTGCCTCCGGCACGGACTCCGACGCGTCAGTGAGACGACGGCGAGGGGGCGAGGGCATTGTCTGGCGGTTCTTCTTATCAGACGTCGGAAGCGAAGGGACAGGGGGCGCCTGCAGGGCCTGGCGGAGCTCGCGGAGCTTATCGCGGCCGAAATCGAAGACGGAGCGGCGCTGGGGGATGGAGTCCATGCTCCAGCGGGTCATGTTGGCGGACGGGATGGTGTCATGGTGGTGGCGGTGCTTGGGCGAGTCCCAGTTCGTGCGATTCGGCGAGGAACCGGCGCTCGAGTCCTTGGTGGTCATGCGGCCTCTGAGGGATTGTAGGAGGGGTCGGAGGGCGGGGAGGCTGGCGCAAAGGATGGCGCAGAAGACCTCGACGAGAGACCAGACGATGATGTCGACGTTGTCCCAGGTTACGTCGAAGGTCGTGGCGATCTTGATGAGAAACTTGAGTCGGACCATGCTGGTGATGCAGGCACTTGAGCCGTGTCAGCTGCTGCCCTTACCCGCCGGCGGGAGTGGTACTTACAAGGATCCGAGACTGAACATGAAGCCCAGCCCGAACTTTCTCTTGGTGGTCAGCTGGAGGCGGATGAGCTCGGGAATGGGCAGCAGGAGTATGGCAAAGTCCTCGACGATGCTGAAGCCGGCACCGCTGTACCCGATGGCTGTGATGTCGAGGCACGTGCGCTTCGGGTTCGTGAGATCCCAGGTGGACGATATCGGGGTGCACTCGAAGATGACGATCAGAAGAAACGTGACGCCGTGGAGGACGAGGAAGGCGATAAAGATCTTGGTGGCCTGTTGGAGCCATTTGGAGGCTGCAAAAACCCGGGAGAACAGCAATAGGATCGAGATCTTGGCGCACACCTGCACGAGTATGTAGAGCAGCTGGCCGGCGTAAAAGAGCTGGATCAGTCTCGTGCTCGCGGCCGGGTCGACGTTCCAGTAGTGCAGGCCGAAACCCATTGTGGTGCCTGCGATTTGTACGGCCGCCATGCCAGCGAGGAAGATCTGTTTTTCGTTCAGTTAGGGGGCAAAGTCTTGGGAAACACGGCGGGTATGTAGCTTACCGTCGCTATTACCACCATCCAATCATCCCACCATAGTCTTTTGGTGGCCAGCCACCGTGATACACAACGCAGGAGAACCACGGGAAAGGTAAGAGCCGAGAGAGCGATAGCTATGTTTCTGGCCTCCTTGGCCCTCGAGGGCTTGGGGTATGCGATGCAGAGGTTCGTTTGTAGCGCGGCGGCCCCTATGTGCGGGTATGTGAGTGGTGGGGAGCTCGGTGATGATTGAGGGTACCCACGCGTCTGGTCAGTGAAGAAGCAGCTCTGCTGTACACACATAGACAGATCGGCCTGGATGTCGATGTTGGGGCAGAGACAGTCGGTGATTGCCGATACCGAGGTCAGCTTGCATCCACCTTTCGGCAGACCCGTGAGGATACATGGCAGCTGAGATACTGGTTAGCCACTGTGATACGAGATAACCGTGTATGTTGGTTACACGCGGCGGACGCGTTGACCATTGAGCCTGGGGCTGGCTCCAAGCACCAGACAGTGAAGAGAGAACAAGGCAGCTATCCGAGGTGAACGGCTGCATGTAAGACAGCAGAGAGGCAACTTACAGCACAGTCGGGGACCTGCGATATTAACCCGGTCAAGGTTTGTGTATCCGCCGCCGCCGAGATCTTGATCAGATTAGGCAGCAGCAAAAGAAGCATTGGACGACCGAGGCGTCTTTGCCTCGTGGTTCCGCTCATGTCTGGAAACGAAGGGTTCGCCACATGCCAGCAAACGGCGTTCAAGGAGGGCGGGTTCAGAAGAAAACCGAAAAGAAGGAAAAGAAGAAGAAGAAACAGAAGGTTCAAGCCCTGGGGGACGACGAAGGTTTCAATGGTTCCTGCGGCTGTCATCCCATTTTAATGGGATGAAGAGGGGCAAAGGAGAACGAACGGACCAGTGCCGGTTCGTTCACAACACGGAAAGTCCACGAACTGGCCCGAAGCTAAAGGGGATGAGACGGACTTTTGATGCGCCCCCCTCTCCCCCAGGTCCGTGTTCGATCTAGACTGATGTCGTTTTCTGCCCACCGCTCAACGTCCTTGCCGGCCGAGTTATGGATGGGCGAAGGGGGTGACCCAGAAAGGAGGTGCTCACGGAGAAGGAGATTTGGCGCACAGACGGATTGCCAACCGACGTATCCGTCCAAGCATCTTGATGGTTAGCGCGCGGAGGATTTTGGGCCGTTTCTGTTCGCCACGCTAGCCTTTATCGTCGTATTTGAAATGTGGTTGTGTCGTGAGGAGGGTGACTAATGATGATAGTCACTTTCGATGGGTGCCTACATTACAGCGGCAGATTTGTCGATGCCAGGATATCGAAGATCCAAACTTCCCCAGTTGACTCCTGATTAAGGTTCCCGTACAAAGAAAGTCAACAACTAACCGCAGCAACACCCTTGCGTGAAACATCCAGACAACACGTGCCTGCGTCGGTCTAAGTAGACAATAGTTCCCCTTGGTGGCGCGACGGACAGCGCCTAGCTCCGCCTGCTGATGGGACCAACTGGAAGTCAATTGTCAATGCGGTTCCCGGAGACGAGTTGGGTTGGACTATGTGTTCGTCGATCGCAGGACGGGGCTTGGTCGAGTGAGGTTTAGTGCGGCACCAAGACAGCCGTTGCACGCTTTGACCATAGTTCAACGTCAAACATCAAACACCACCCACGCCACCCGAAAACCAGAGGGGCTCGCGTGAGGCAAGGCGGGGTGGAGGGCGTTCTGAGGGCTTGGTCCGTCGTTCCATTATACGCCTTCGTCAGAGGTGCTCAGCACAACAATGGCCAGAAAAGAACGGGAAGAGCAGTTTACCCACCAACCTTACCTTGCTGTAGCAAGCCGACAAAATCTGGCAAGGTAGCATTTTGATGAAAATCAGTATACCGGCAAGGGAACAGCGACACCTATCATCTCAGACTCTTCATTATTAGTATTTGGTCTCCATGTGTATTCATCGTGAACTACGCTACACCTGTTGGCATCATGTTATTTGAATGGGCTTGGCTGCAAAAGCGGCTCATCTATCCGAACCCAGGCGCAGGTAGCCAGTCGCCGGTAAAACGTATCAACGCTGTTTAAGCAAACAGGCGATAGACTCGAGACTGAGCGCCTGCATTGAAACACGCTCTTGCTAGCCCAGGAAGAAAACTCCCAGAGTCCGCTTTTAATGCCTACTGATGAGCCATACGGAAATTCCCATTCGACAGCACCAAATTCTAAGTTCGCATAGGAGCACAACAAAATGCCTTAACGAGAGTAAGCTTTAAACAAAGCAGTTGGAATATCAACGATGTCTTGCATGCTACTTAAGCTCGGACTTGGGTAACGGTTACTGAAACTAACTGTAATGTGGTGGTGGTCTATATAAACTGTACCTAATGAGGAGGAAGAGGGGGTTGAAGGTGAGGATTTGTTCAGAAGCGGGAGGAAGTATTAGGTGCGTGTCACGTGCTTTGGTGGTGCGGATCGCGAGGCTGCACGAGGGACTCCTGATCTTCCGCGTTTGACACTAGCTCAATACACTACTACCAAACATCCATCCGTCTTCCCCCATAAGATTCCCTATCTGTCTTCTGGTTCCTTGATTTGGAAGAGTAAGGTGGAGCTGGAGGCGAGATAACATCGATGAAAGATTGATCAACCAGTTGAGAAACACCGCAGGTGGACGAAGTTGTATTCTGCGCTGACTCTTCGCGGCAGTCAATCCCCGCGTGCCTCTCTTCGTTTGGAACTCAATGACATGAGACCTGGCTGACAATCTTATTCCCAGGCGGTTGCGCACTTCATGTGCCGGTATCGAAACCCGTGTTCAAACCGGGCAGTAGGCACATCGGGGAATACCGCAGTTGCGACACGCGTCATGTCGAATGGAATTGCCGCCCTGGCCGCATTGGCACTATGAGCATGTCAGCAGTTGCAACAAGCACGAGGTAGTGGTCGACGCACGCATTGCCAGATGTAGACCACTTTACGCTTCGGGGCTCGCGGCATGTAGCCTGGACTGAGGCATCCGATGCTTTCCTGATGGGCAGCCCAAGTCCAGATGCCTTCGATGACTGAGGACGAGAGGGCAACGCTGCGAAGGTAGCCGAACCACTCCGGCCCGACGGGGTTGAGCTTGGGGTCGTGGGGTGAGGTTGGGCATGACGGGCAACCTTGGTGAGGAGCGGGGCTAGGCCTCCCGATGATGTTGGCTGCCTCTCGTCTGCTAGGGAAAATCCAGAGAGAAATTGCCCAGTACATTTCCAAAGAGCAGCTCAGAATCAGAAAGAAGCCTCCCCACGCCGAAGACAGGCAGCCAAGAGAGCCCATGGCTGTTGGCGAAAGATGTGCGTTCCTGTGGGCGATTTTCGATGTGGCGATAGTCATCCGACGTGTCTGAGAGCCGGCGAAAGAATCGTTTGGAGGCATCCGCAAGTCACTCGTTCACTCCCGGATTGCAAGTCATTTATGGTTGTGGGCGGCGTGGAGTCACGGGGTCAGTGAAAATAGGGGTTTCATCTTCACCCTACATTTGAGCCCCGGAAATTCGAGTGAAATCGCGTCCTGAGGCCGGGATTTACAGGGGCAGGGAATGGAACGAGTAAAATCGATGGAAATAAGTCGAAACAGATCCTGACGAGCTAGCTGAATCCCTTCACAAAAGGCATGTTGACTACGCAATCTCCTCGACCACCGAAATTATGGATCTGCGGACACGGCCAGTTGGTGAACACGGGTTGGGAGCTAAGATACCGTCACGAGAGAGCCAGTACTGTCCATGTCCATGTCAATTGGCGAGATCGACCGCAATTTGTCGCCGTCTTCCGACTCGGGCTTCATGGCCGCGTTGATGGAATGTGCCCATCATCTTGCAATTTTGAAGGCCGCGATCATATCACGAGAGCGCCTCACTTGGTAGAATGACGTAAACAGAACCCACGGACGGAATCATTGTTCTGTGCTTTGCTGCCCTTGCATGTAATAATACCTACTTTGGGATGATCGTATGGAAAGACGACCGGTTCCTATCCAATGACAAGACTGGGATTTTGCACAATGGAGGTAGTGGAAACTCCGCTACTTAAAGCTCATTCCCAAAGAAGGTACTCCGACATGGGACTCGTTAGTCGGGCGAGGTGCTGCGTCCTTGACTTATCGGTATCTCGTCCTTGTCGCTGCTTGTGTCTATGGACCGGAGCTTCCGTGTGCTTCCTGCCGATGAAGACCCGGAGAAGAAACTGTACAAACGCCACTAAGATTTATTTCGACACCAAAATCGGCCACATAGAAGCTACCCTGATTCATGGCCCATCATATGAATTAGGGCTCACAGTCTAGCCAGTGTCGTGGCCTCTTGTGCGGAGATTGATTGGCTATCAGTGTCCAATGCTGCAGCTGGCGCTCACGCTGACCGATGGTAGTACGGTATGGACTTGGCAGGGTCTTGTGATTGCACCAAACGCACAATCCAAAGATGTTTGATTTACACTATGCCGTTCCTGAGAGATGGGGATTTCAACCCACCTTGCCACCCAGGCGTGTCCCAACGCCCTGTGGACCAGCTCGCATGATCTCATCTATACTCGGGTTGTCTCTTGCACCTGCCAACCTGCCAGAAGCCCACCCCATCCCCCACACACCACACCCTCTGTCGTGACCCTAGGAAACCGGACAAGCTTGTGTCACCCATGCATATCTACATGCATAAAGAACATGTCCTCATGGGATACTCATACTCCACGGGCCCAATGGTTGCGCGGGCTTTGGGGAAGCTCTGTCCCTTCGCGAGATGGTAGCCTGGTTGTATTGTCACGCATCTTCAGCTTAGATTAAACTATCACACGATCGACTCATTCTTTAACCTGGCGACATGACGGACCTAGAAGACCCCATTATGATCTACCCCATGCCAAGGACCCGGTAATTTATATACCTCTGAACACTCTTACCTTAAAATCAATGTTCGCTTTCATAAATCTTAAGAATCGAGAATTCAAGTGAATTACTAGCCATGTAGAATGAGACCGGGTTGGTTGAGCTGGTGGTAATTACGTTTCAGTTGCCAGGACAAGATTTGGATTCGTGTCCGCGGTTGTGCTTTGTGACGTGATCACTACGCAAACCCTGGCACGCCACAATGAGCACAGACGTTCTAAATTTATGTCTACCCCTGTCATACTGAGTACAGAAATCTCCTTGACCTTGCTTTTGATGTTTACATATGTTTTCTTTTCGTGAGATAGATCGGTCACGAGATGCAGAATCCCACGACAATGTGACTTTATACGCCAGGGGACCAGTTTTGCGGCGTCTTTTCTTTTTTGGCTCAGGTAATCTGAAGTCGTCCAACAATGAAAGCTCAACTTCTTCTCTGAAGCCAAAATCACTATTTCTGACGAGACATACAACAGCCAACCTTTAATATAAAAGGAACATGGTCCGTAGCCCGTAGCTGAACGCTTTCCCAGGTTTCCGTGAAATTGCGGATAGTCAAGGCTAATATTTAATACACCGAAAGTTTGCGATGTTGGCGAAAGCTGAAGCCATCTCTGGTCCCCAGAAGCCAGACGTCCCGCGTGCACACAGGCCAGAAATTTCGGACCAGAAGCCTGATTCTCCGTACATGACGTTTGCAGATGTAATAGTTAGTCTCATCTGGGACAATATGGCGGTGTGTATCGCCACATGTACCCATCCAGTCAACAAACATCTGCCAATGCCAAACCTCGTGACGTTCCATCCCAAGCCAAATGTCGTTGCACTAGGAAGAACCCTCCACTTCGTCATCTTGTACAGAGTAACGTTCTTCACGGAGACACCGCAGACATGGCAACGACCAGGCTAACTCGAGTGCCGGGTTATTGCTCTCTTCTCACCGCTTCTTCCGGGCCTGCTCCTCTGCCATCCATCATGATACACAAACGTCAACGCTACATATCCAGCCCGATAAGGCGTCATTCAGGAGTCCAAAAACAGGTTTGCATCTTTCGTGACGCCTGCTGTAAGTCTTCTAACAGCGTTAAATATGCCAGGATCTCCGTCACGGCCAAGCCTCGACGACCTCAACAGTCAATCTGCCTGCTAGTCATGACTGCAACCGGAACGACATTCAGGAATACATGTCCTACTTTTAAGTGTACAAAATCCAGATCACCGGCCAGGAATTGTGCGTGGCCCTAATTGCGGATGTGGGCTAGGGTTTCGGATGTCCGACGTGCTGGTTCAACAGGTCCCTAAGAGGAATAGATCCTGCAAGTATGCAGGAGGCAGGCGAGCCGCTTCGTGTTTCTTACGGATAGCCCCAACTGCATCATGTACCTATGCAGGCATAATCACACCGCCCGGTCTGTATGTCTGAAGTAATGCTCCGGTTCCGAAGCCCTTCAGTTTGAATAAATTTCGTTTTTACAGGCAGGATCATTCGCAAAATGGGTCATCTGCAGATTTGGGTTTTCGATGTGTTTTTCCTATTGTTTTTTCCGCACACAAAATCCCTCTTTGCCGTGCGTTTTGAATGGTAGTAGCATGATATGTGTGTACGACGCCCGGTCAGGATTGGACAACCACAAACGGCCCTTGTAGGAGAAGCTCAGCGCGTCTTGAAGTTCAAGACATGGGTGTCTGTTCGGTACGTACCGTAACACAAGAACAAGCCGAAGCTGTCTCAAGTCAACGCATGCGTACGCCATTGTTCTGGCGCCAGAGTACAAGATTCACATTACCGATTACTGCTCTTTTAAACAATCTATATCGATGCCTCCAATTAATTGCATTTAATGTCTCACGAATTCCGGAACTGTTCTGTTGAGCCTCGCGAGGAGGGCCAATCGGCGAATGCCTGGAGGTTGGGCCGGTCGTGCGGGGACGTGAGGTCAGCTCATCAAATGCCGCGCGCGGCGTAAGGTTGTACGGTGGGTTTGGTGAGGGGTCTCGAGGAAGATGAAGTTTCTGCATATTTAAGTGTCATTTATCACTTCTGTCACTTCGAAGAAGTTGCGCTATCCTGCTTCTTTTCTCTTAGATGAGTATCAAATTTACCATAACTGGTTAGATGCACTCCGTCTGCCAATACCTTTGTATCCGGTATCGGGCCGCCTCCGTACCCCACCGCCATACCCCGCCCGAGACTCCCGGCCTGCGATGGGCTCGCAGCATAATGAACGGACGGCAATTGTCCAGGGCCCAGCTCACCATCAATTTACTCTTTGCGTCTTTTCGTGTCAGCCGGGGATGTGTAGCGAATGTCAGGAGATCACGTGGTCTGAGTCCGGTGCAGCAGCCGCGGCTCGCTTACCGGAGGCTCATGCTTGCTTCATCGAACACCACAAACTAGGCTCCACGCCGTCCCGTCCCAACCGGCCGGTAGCGGGAAATGGATCCGTTGGACTAGAAACTTTTGGACCTGCGCCTGGCAAAACGAGTCCGGCTTCTTTCGACCAATTATCACCCCGAGTCGCGACCTGCGAACTGTTCTCCCACGAATCGGCACGTGGCCGAGTCAACATACAAACCGTCAGCCTGTTTGGCGCTACCTATGAAAACCATGCAGATTTCTTTGGACAACAGATCCCGGGAGATGGCCATCTGGGACCTATTCAACTGGGCCCCAAGCGAAAGCAGGTTTACATTTGGCAGTGTGTCAGTCTCTCCTGCCGTCAGACTGCTTTGAACTTCAGTGCTGATGGCTTCTTTAGTGTCAATGTGGACAAACACGTAATCCAATCCGATCAGATGCATGTTACAACTGCGGCATTCCACGCTGTGCTTACTGTCCTGTGTCCAAGGTCAAGATATAGCTATATCATAAGCATCAACCATTTTCGGCCGTCTTCGACGTACGTGCATTGACGTTTTAGAATGCCTGGCCAACGGGGTGTGGAAGTTGCCGCCAGCGGATTCATGGTCTTTGTGCATTTGGGCTTTCAATTTTCAATTTGAACGACTGAGCATTATCTCTTGGCTGGTTTTACTTTTCGTCGAAGAAAAGTTTTCGCTTGGGGGGAATTGGTAGTTACCAGACTCATTATTGAGTGCTGTTTCTAGAGAAAAGAAATGTTACATCAGCTATAAGAGGTGACTCTTAAGATAACTACTAGTATTAAGAACAAATACGTAAAGAGACTGTTAAGAATAGAGTAGACATAAAACGTTCTGGGTAATAAGTGCTCTAACTATAACTATAGAAATAGTTAACTAGATAACTATAGTTAGATATAATTAGATTGTTACGAGCGGGTCAGGGCAACCAACTGTGGCACAAAGCAAAAGCTTCGGTAATGATACCTCTGGTATCATTATCCCCTGTTCTGCACTATATAGCTACGCCTCTACAGGGACCAACTGCAGCTGGGCGTAACATGTTGGTGCTATGGTTCTACCGATATCCGACCGAAAAAAGCGTGTAAAAATACAAAAAGGATGCTTAACGTGATGTATAGCTAACGTCAGTGGTCACAGTTAGCTTGGCACTCTATCTTCACTGTCAAATTCAGCGAATTTCGTCCTAGCCGCAATCCATAAATGCCCAGAGGGAATGCCGAGATGGCCAAGGTGACTCTGGGTCAGAATCATGTCAAATAGGGCTGCCAACTCCGCTCGTGGGCCTCTGCAAACCCGCGTTCTGTAACCTGTAGGTTGCAAACCACAGGCTTCCAGATTTGGGTTGTGTTTCCCTAACCTGTAGCTGGCCATAGCCGAAAGTGGGGAGGCTTGGGGAAAATGTTCTCGGGAAAACTTCTAAACTGCAATTGTGTTCCTCTTGCTGCGCCACCTAGGCACGTCTCTTTGCATCGGCCGGTATAAGCCGGACCAGATGGTCTGCTTTGTTTGGTGCCAAAGGTCCTTCGCCTCATCGTAGGGTGTATGGATGGATGGGAGACAGTCCCATTGCACAAGCGGCTGCTGATTGCAATCCGCATGGATATTCGATTCCAACGTGACCTCCTTCACAATGCCCCTTTAACCTCTTCTACAGCCGCACTTAGAGAATTTTACTGTCCCTGTCCATCAATATGTGACCTCGACGGCACCGCTCTGGGATGATGAGCTGGAATGCGTGCAAGCTTGGCAAGTTGTCAGCAAATGAATTTGGCCGGGGGGGGGGGGGGGGGGGGTCATTTCGCCTTTTCGGTGAGATCTGTCGCCGACGACGCAACTCGCGAAATCAAGACCATGTATTCCAGTCTTGGTTGTCCTGCACAGGCCGCAGTAGCCCACATAATCACTTGGTCAACTCCGATCTCGACGTCATGCTGTATCAACGAACTTTTCTGGGCCCGCGATTTTCTCTTACCTATGAAATCATAGGGCTAGCCGTTCGCACGCTCTGTTGGGCACGTCAGGCATCTTGGAATTCTCGGCTGCTGAAGAAGAAGCATGACAAGGGTTGTCTGGAAGAGGGTGTGATACCAATCTACCGAGTCTGTGGAGTCGTGTAAGCTTTTTGTTCGCTGAGAGAAAACTAGCCTGATCGCCTTCTGGTTGCCTTTTCTCTTCGAGTAGTGGCTGGACAGACAACCCGCCCCACTATTGGCGACTGGCCTGCACCCAAGAAGAGAGGAAACATGAAGGGTGCGGGGAGCAGTATTTTAACTCGACAGGACGTTCGAAAGCTTGGGGCTGTCGGTCAGCGCGCGTTCAGTATCATCTACGAGGCCACATGGCTATGCGCCCAAGCACCGAGATGCAGGTTGAAAAAGATGAGGCTATCGTCAAAACCCGACATGTGGTCATTTAGGGCAGCGACGCATGAGAGAGTTTGTTATAGGAAGTCATACCCGACATTTGCCTAATTTCCTGTGGTTCATTGGGGGTTCTCAGATATTGGTCGTCTTGCCCAGCCCGTACTTTCTACTCGCTCGCCCGGAGATTGATTCTATGCAGGTCATCGTTGATACGCAGCAGAGTGAAAGTGACTCATCGTGTCTTCGTGGGAAAAGCCAGGACAATCAGTTCTCTTCTGCGTCTATATCAGGACGAGCCCGCCTTCAGCTTGCCAACATGGGAGCCACCTGGCAAAATGCCCCATGCCGATATGAGAACTGATCAGTCCGACCCATTCCAGCGAAGGACCATCATGACCTCAACATGGACCGATCAACATCCAGCCGCCCCCCGCGCCGGCAGTTTGATTGGAACCGGCCGACCGCCCGATACCTAGAAGACCCTCGATTCATCGAAGCGGTGCTTCTCGATCGCCAGGACAACAACCCCGAAGAAAGTGGCAATGAGACCTTGCTAGAAATATTTCTAGATATCCCCGATTTCTGCCGCAGTTCAGATTACGAACATCCCATTTTTGATCAATTTCTTACCACGTCGGTCCTTGAAAAGGTCAGAGACGGAGGATTCGAACGGCCTGACAACCTCTCAGTGTGGCTCCACGACACGAGCCATACAAGTGGTCTTCAACTGTACAACGGAGCAATCTCGCTGTCAGAATTCATACGCCTATCGAAAATCAGAGTATTTTTCCTCCCACCAAAGGATTCACCTACCTCCATGACCGCTAACACATATGAATTAGAGACCCAGCACCGGCGGTGTCACGGACGCCAATATTAGGAAGATGTGAGCCGTGGCCATTCCTTTGCACCTTGTATGATTGATTTAATAGCAGTAACTGACAACCAGTCAGCCACATTCCGAATCCTTCGCCAGAAACCTTGGCGGTTCTGGCGCTGAGCTCTTCAGATATTCAAATACCAGCAGTGAAACGACTCATGTTGAACTATCTCACCTTTGATACTGCCATTGGTCTCCGGGCTCCGTCTAACGTAAGCAACAAACCATAATGCGCAACGGGAGTGTATCTATGCTAACTGTGATGGATCAGGTTGCAAATGATTTCATACTGGAGTTTCACATGCCAGGCTATGCCTGGAGAAGCGGCCAAGTCCCTCGAGAAGACAGCCGGCCTACAACAAACAATCGCCGATTACGGAATTCCACAGATGTTTCATTTCTGTCTGGTACAGGAGATGGCGATCCGATGCCTGGTCTTATTGACATGTTACACGAATTCCATACTTCGATCTGTGTGACGGGGTGGAATGTTGACAATTGGACGGCTGTCTGTCTCACAGACTCCTTTTTTGACGACAACTCGGACCCAAACAACGGCAATACACTGCATTTCTATACAAAAGAGAACGATCAGTTCATGACAGATGCTATGAGTTCTGGTAGAATGCTGGCTGATAAGGTCTCCGTCAAAGACCCCCGAGAGTACTTTTTCCTCGTCATCAAATACCGAGCCGAAAGCATGGCCAGGGAGTGGCAGAAAATTCGCTTCAAAATGTGCGAGAGGATTGGAAAATATGTGAGTCATTCTGTTGCCCCGACCTCTCTGCCAACCATAAAGGAGACATCAAGTACGGATTTGGAACTAAAATTCTCTCACTAACTCGTTGAATCCAATGCAACAGCAAGATGACGACCCATTACCTCCAGCCAGGCGTGATTCAACTCTTGCAACTGCTCAGGGCGAATCCAAAGTCGTGCAGAGAAACGAGGAATGGATCAAGAAGACTAACAGACTCCTCACACAACTCACCATCATGCTCGAAAATAATGTCCGATCATGGCACGAATTTTACGCGCAGGATATTGACCAGGTTATACACCAAGCAGACGAGCAGATGGCGAAACGCATTCATGGTTCCATCACAGATATCACCGACTCGATAGACGAGATGAAAACTGTGCTGAGGAAGCTGAAAGAGCTAAGATTGAGGGTTGACGACCTCAGGCAAGAGGTAAGTCTAAACCCATCCGTTGAGTGTCTGTCACCTGACTAACATGTCAGCTCACAATGCGAGTGGCTGTTGATGGCAGAGGTACAATTGTACTACAGCTCTGGAATGTTAAGATGGTAGGCCTTTCTGAGTTATCTGTTGCTTGTGACCTGTTGGAAACTCACCCCGGGCCTATTATATCACTGTGGCAAGCTTGAGGGGTTCTCGCAGCTGACCAGGACGTGTAGTTACAAGTCTTTTCGCCAATGGCTATAGCAGGGAGCATCATGCAGGCAGGCATGTCCTTTGGGCCCGCCGTAATATGCTTCTCCGTTCTTACTGGAGTGTTCATATTGATCACTTGGAACATGGAGCAGTGTGTTACATGGTATGAGCAATTTCGTGGGAGAGAACCAATCTTTCAACTCGCGGAGAAGGAACCACCGGTATCAGAGCTACGGTCAAGTATACCGCCAACGGCCCAGGCCTCACAGACGAGTTTCCTGTCTATCCAGATTCCATCATCCACTTATCAAAGGCCCCGACGCTCTCAAGCTGATAGATTTGGAGACGACGCTGTGTAGAAGCATTGTTAGCACATTTAGACTTTCTATAGCAAACGATGATATTATTATTATGTACTAAGATTGCTCGCCCAAGTTCTTTTGATTTTCGCTGTTCTCTTACGATTTATCTCATCTCGGATCTAAGATACCTAGAATGGCAATGGCCCAGCAAGACTGAGTGTGGCCGGGAATAAATGCTGCCGAGGTTGCCTGGGTCTATCGCTAGTTTCGATAGCGGATAAAGTGCCGGCAAAACTGTTTTCGCCTTTGTGTTACCTCACTGATGGTCACATGCCTTTCCAACCACATGATGTAAGTAGTCATGAATTTCCGCCTCTGCCTGACGATCGGAGGCAACCCAGCCGATCTCCAGAGGTCGTAATTCAGTCTCCGAAGGAGGCCCTCATTGGCTGACGATACGGCAGAAGCAAGTAAACGAGCCTTTTCTCAAGCTCTTTACCTTTGTCAGCCACCAGCAAAGCCACCAGGCTTGTTGTGTGTGTGTCTCAGTACTGATGTGATCGTCCTTTCCGCCCTTTCCTATGAGATTGGCATGCTTGGTTGAAGCGGTATGACCCAAAGGTATGGCCCATGACGACTCGCGTGTTTTAACACTTGTCGCCTCGTAGCACCATCTCTTCTACTCACATCTTACCCGGCCACATTCGGGGCCATCGCTTTATTGTGCTATTATATCTGAGCAGACAACCTCCGAACGGCTTGGAAGCGCGAACGAGACGATGGAGAAAAATGTCGACCTCACCTTCTGCGCCGAAACCCGCATGTTCTTCCCGATGATCGTCATAGGTCCCAGCATGAGCCTTGAAAACACCACGTCCATATGGGAAACAGGGCCTAAAAGGAAAATGACTATTGTCTGGACCTGTGTGAGTATGCGCCCTGTCAGGCGCCATCACGTCATATGCAGCAAGGCCCAGAGTTGACCGCATGAATAGTGTCAGTGCGGACATAGCTCCAACCCCATTCGATTGGATCTCTGCGAGATTTGCAAAAAGCAGCGGTGCGCGTATTGCCCAGTGCGCCGGGTATTGCCGCCATCTAAACCCAGACCATGACCATGACGTAACGTCGCATGGTAGAATTAATCTGGAATGGAGAGGCGAAGAGCGGGGAGCGCAGTTTCTGACGGAGGGATAGCTATAACACTGGCACGGGAATCTGGTAGTGCTGGCATCTCCATCACCAGCACCCATGCATGTGATGAATTTCTACAGAAGGCGGCGTTAGGGCTCCTGTCATTTGTCCTTTGCGAGAAGATCTTCCTCACAATTTGATAGCAGTTTCGATCCAATAAGCCCAACATTTCCGGCTGCTCGGACCAGTATAGTCCTTGGGACAAACCTCAGGCTTGTGATCGTCACTTCTGCATGGGCACATGGCCCGTCAGGCCGACTTGTCGCACTGTATGTGGGTTGTCTGTATCTGGTCAAGATTCCCAGGGCTAAATCAGGGATCTGACGGGAGTACTCGGGTTGACTGAAGAGGTGGGTGGCACGGAGAATGCTCACTGGACAAAACACATGTCAGAATTGTAATTTTTCCGCCCGTTAGCTGCCACTTCTTTTGCACATTTTCTTCGCTTTCCCCGTCACGCGAAGAACATTGGTCGGATTCAATAATGATGAGTCCAATCAGGAAGGTGCTTGCTTATCTCCAGCTGTTCTTTCGCTCCCTGATACGATGAGGTTATGCAGAAGGGGCCTGGCTGCATCGAAATTCCAGAAGGCCTTGGAACGCGTAGATGCCTAGCATGTCACCGCTAGCTCTAGTCACGATGAACAAAGCGAGGCCAAAGGTTAAACACCCTAATAATGAATATATATAACGTGGTTGATAAGCGAGTGAGACACGAATCCGCGACCACTTCACAAATGCGACTACAAAGCAACACTCAGAACCTCAAATCAATTAA
>WIGN01000161.1:0-86966 GCA_014235955.1 Colletotrichum sojae | reverse complement strand
ATCCCTCCCAACAACACCCCCTGCTTGGACTTCTCAGACGCCAAATAACCCAATAGAGGCAACTTCTCAGTCCGAACTCATTAAGAATCGAATCTTCCGTCATCAAAATAGCTCACCAACTTCAATTATTGAGGCGGTTGAGCATCTATCGAAGGGGGCTCGTGGGTTTATGCATCAGATTGCTTTATTAAGGTCTGAGAACAAAATCCTTCGAGAGGAGAACAACCTACTTAGCCGACGCCGGAGGGCTAAGAAAACCCGTCTCAGACAAGGAGGAAGTCTCACTATAGCTGAGGCAGAGGACCTTCAATCACAGAGGGAGGCCACAGCTCAAATTGAGGAGGAAACGCGCCGGAGTAGTGGTCGCCGACCAAGTACTGAGACGGGCCAACGGCGGTGTAGCGTCTGCGGGAACACCGGTCATAATGCGCGAACATGTCAATTTGTTGAAGTAATGTCTGGTTAAGAGAATTCTGAGTAGTTTTAATTGATTTGAGGTTCTGAGTGTTGCTTTGTAGTCGCATTTGTGAAGTGGTCGCGGATTCGTGTCTCACTCGCTTGTCTGTCTCACTCGCTTATCAACCACGTTAGTTAATTCTTAGTAATAAGGTGTTTGTATTTCCTAGTTCTAATTGGCTGGAGATTCTTATTATGTGGGTCTGTCTCTATTTTGAGGAATTGGCAGTTATCAATCAATCCCAGGGTAGGTTAACTGACTGATTGGATCTTTTCTCACAGGTTGAATTGACTGTTTGAAATTGATAACTGGCAATTATAATTGAATTGACGGCAGCGCTGCCTGGGACTTGTTCTCGATGGTGTTCGCGACGGCGTTGTACACGGAGGCGCGGCAGCCCCATTCCATCTTTTGCTTGCTGATGTAGAGCATGGTCTTGATGTCGGCGCGACGCGCCAGGGACCCCTCGGGGAGCACGACGAAGCGCTTCTGGTAGTCGGGGCTGCCGGGGCCCATGCCCTCCTTAAAGACGTAGGTGACTTCACCGTCGACCTCTTTGATCTCGCAGTTGGAGTTGGGACCGCAGACATCGGGTCCGGCGCCGGTTGGCAAGGCCATGACGGCAGTGGCGGCGGCCAGAACGGTGGTGAGAATGTAGGACTTCATTGTTGATGTTAGGGATACTTTATCATTAGGTAGTTCGAAGGATTGAACAAGTGGGCGTTGATGAGTTGGCGACGTAGAGGGAGAGAGAGAGAGTTGCAAGAGATGAAGAATGGTGGATAGGGTGGAGGGACTTGGGGATAAAGGAGATTGTTGAGGTGAAAACCTGTAGTTGTTGTGGTGCTAGCTTGTGTCTTTTTTGATGGGAGAGTTTCTTCACATTCGAAGCAGCAGATGGTCTCATATTCATACTTGAATTTCTACAAGTGATACTGGATAACATTTGCAAAATAGATTAGTTCGCCAGCTATCGCCGCGCAGAATTCGATGCAACCACGAGCTGGGCTGTGTTTGGAAATAATGGTTATGTCTGTTCTGGTTGCCTATTCTCAGCCTCCCAGCCTCACAGAACCAGACAAGTCCAAGGGTTGACATCTGTAAGGCAGAGAAAGATAACCTCAGCTGTATCGCGTCAATGAGGCCTGCCTGTTGAGGCTTCTCGGCTGTAGCACTGCAACTGCAATTTTAGCACTGGCCCAACCAGCTCGTTCAGCTTGTGACGGGGCAGCTCGTAAGCGGTGGGGAGCAAGCGTAAGTGGCGTGGGCATAAGAGATATGGTTTACTGAATACGCCTCCGAACCTTGGAAATGGATTAAATGGGTCACTAGGGCTTTTGGCCCTGTGGCGTTTTGCTGCATTCAAATAGTAGTGATAGCTCCTCACAAGGGCACCCATCGAAGTAATCAACAACACGCTCTTTTACCCGTACGCCTCGTAAGATCGTTAATGAGACCCCTCGTCGTTACAATTACGATGAAGGCCGAAGATCTGCCCGCGGTATTAGAGACTAGACTATGGTCTAGCTCTCTACTGAAGAAGTACCCCTACTAAGGGAAAAGCATATATAACGGAACTAGGGCACCAGTGGGAACTAGAGACGGATTAAACGCAGAACAGCCTATAGTTACGACTTGGAGGACGCTGGGGAGGGATCTGTACCTAGAGTAAATAGCCCGAACCCGCGACTCTCCACCCCCCGGGAGGTCTGCCGCAAGGGCGGCTGCGCCCTTGCCGCCACGGCGTTAAATATAAAACAAACAAACAAAATACGATGAAGGCCGTGCGCCTGACGAACCGCCGGCTCTGCGAGGCAGCTACACCTTACGTCTTCTCCAACGTCGAGCTCAACATGAGCAAGGCCTCGCTTGGCCGGCTGGAGAACATTTCTCGGCATCCAGTGATCGGCCCACTAGTCAGGCAAATTCATCTCAGACTGCCATTCCATCACTCGACGTTGGCAACAAATATCTATAAGTTCACCAGCCATGCTTGGAATATTCCGTATGGAGAACTTAATAACATAGAGTACGGCGACTCGAAAGCCAAGACACTCGATAACATAAAAACCTTTCGTCAAGACCTTGAGAACTGGAGAGAAATCAGCAGGCGAGATGCTACCAAAGAGAGAAGTCAGGCTCTGTTCAGAGGCGACCGACTACTCCAACGAGCATTCGTCAAATACGGCGAAGGCTTCTTGGAAGAGCGGGAGTTGAGACAGGGCAACAGCTTCGTTGAAATGGCGGCAAAGCTGGTGAAAGGACTTCCCAACCTTGAGCAGCTAGTCATCGTCGGCCGGCCGTGGGATTACGAGAATCTGCCTGTTTGCTCACTGAGAGAAGCTGAAGAGCGTGGTGGCGGCCCTCCCTGGGCTCTGCAGAGGGAGAAGAAGCCATGTGATCTGACCGATCACGACGTCTTCCGCCTGATCTCGGCGCCAATGCAGTGGGGAGACGCCCAAAACCTTGAAAGAATTTTCCTTGGAGACAATACCCGCACAATGCTCAATATCCTAACAATGTTGGGACGCGAGGGTGTTAAGCTTCGGGGTCTTTTCATCAACATATCACCTCCATGGCGGTACTCAAATCTCTGCTGCTCTTCACAAGCCGAAAGAGCTCTCTGCGAGCTGACCGACGGGCTCGAGTATTTCCGATTGCAGGTGAAGAACGTACCTGATATGTCAGGATGCGAGTACCAGGTATGGCTCCAGCGGGAGCTTTCGGACCTGGGAGACCTTCGCACCTTCACAGACTCGATACTCCAAAGTCGAGGTTTAAGGGAAATTCGTCTGAATCTGGCAGCATTGAGCGCCGAGACCAAAAACGCAACATGGCACGTCAACATGCTGATGACACCGCGCGAGTGGCCAGAGCTGAGGGAGCTATCCCTCTTCAACATTACTATATACTCGTCCAAGCTCGGCTTGTTACTGGGTCAAAGGAAAGAAAAGCTGAGCTTGACTCTGATCGACCGCACCGTGTCTTACGGTACCTGGCGCGAAGCACTGGACGTCATGCACCGCATGGCTGCGATGGGCGGGCTGAGGCTGCACGAACTCAACGGCGGCTGGGGTGCCGAGTTCGGTGCGCTCTCCCGGTATGAACGTGGCGGGGGCATCCGAGGGACTCTTTTCGGTCGGCTGCAATTCGGCACACATTGGCCAGATTTGTACACAAGGGGACGCGCACTTTGCTATATTATGCAAATCAAGGAGTATGGGCCTTACAGGGTAAACCCTTTCGACACTGATCAGTTGTCCCAGAGGCTAGGCGAACCTTTTGTTTTCGAGCCGCGGCTCTGATTGTCCGTAAATAGGTACTAGGAGAAAGCAATGAACACACTTACAGAATGCAAAGACACATGTAACTTGGTTCACAAACCGAGAAAAAAAGGTTTCTGTGAGAATGGTAGTGAAAGGGCAACTGGAAAAATAAGTTCAAAGTCGCAGTGCTACACACGAATAGAGACACTACCACATTACCAACCGTCCCGAGCACGGCATAAGTTCCTACTTTGCGGTGCTTCAAGCCAAACGGACCTCCCTCCCCGTCTTCGCGCTCTCCCGGACGGCCTCGATGATGCGCAGCACGTCACGCGCCTCGCTCGCGGGCACGGGCACGTCCTCCTCCTTGCCAGACTCGACTGCCTTCGCGAACGCCTCAAAGAGCGCGAGGTACGTCTTGGGCTCGACGGTCAGCTTCGTGCGCTCCTCGACGCAGCCACCGTCGCGGACGAGCAGCAGCCGGCCGCCGTTTATGGGGTCCTCCACACCGAAGCCGGGCTCGTCGGGCTTCCGCCCTGCCTTGAGCTGGTCTTCCTGGGGGTCGAGCGCCGTCTTGTGGAACGACGCCTTGGTGCCACGGACCCAGAAGCGCGGCTGGACGGTCTCGACGCTCATCACGCCGATGCGCACGCTCACGATCAGGCCGTCGGGGTAGGCCAGCTGCGCGTGCACGCTGTCTGGGTCCTCCGCGTCGAAGCGGCCCTCGCGCTGGCTGACGAGCTTGCCATAGACGGTCTCGGGCAGGCCGAAAAGGTTGTAGGCCTGGTCGATGAGATGCGAGCCGAGGTCGAAGAGTGCGCCGCCGCCCTCGGCCATCCCGAGCTCGCCCTTCCATGACGTGGGGCGCTCCGGGCGGTAGCGGTCGAAGTGGGTGTCGAACTCGTAGACGCGGCCAAGGACGCCGTCGGCGATCATCTTCTTGACGGTAAGGAAGTCGCTGTCCCAGCGGCGGTTCTGGTAGACGCAGATGAGGCGGCCGGCTTCCTTGGCGATGCGGATCAGCTCCTCGGCCTCGGCGACGGTGGGCACGAAGGGCTTCTCGACGAGGACGTGCTTGCCGGCCTGCAGAGCCTGCTTTGCGAAGTTGAAGTGGGTATTGGGTGGCGTGAGGATGTTGACGATGTCGACCTCCGGGTCCTGAAGCATGGGCTCCAGGGAGGTATGGTGCTTGAGCGTGGGGTAGTCATTTGGGGCTGATGATGATGCTGTGGGCTTGCGCTGAACGATGCTGTGCAGCTTGAACTGAGGGGTGAGGTTGATAAAGGGAATGTGGAAGACCTTGGCCGAGAGGCTGCGAGGATCAACGTCAGCGATCATGCATGTTGCGTTGGTGGTGTGAGGCTATTCGGAAGCGCCTCATGCAGGGATCGTCACTCACCCGTAGCCGATGATTCCAACGTTGAACTTCTTATCCGAGGTAGCCATTTTGAGAGTCTGTCTGTTGCTATTCAGCTGAAATGTGAGAATTCGCTCAGAAACCATCTTTCCCGAGTGACTGGTGCTCTTTATACCTATCGTCGAGTCGTGTTGTCCGGCGTCGACGCGGATGAGCTATGAGGTGAGGGGCAGCAGTAGTGGAGTGACGGGCCAAGATTACCGCATTGCGTCACTAGGGATAAACTCGGCGTTTTTCTCAGTGGACGGCGGAGGAAATTGCCCCATTTTCTGGGTGCTTCTAACGCCAGTTTGACACACCGACCTGACCAAGCGTGAAGGACTGTTAGAATTGCCTGAATAGGTTACCTTGGAGGTTTTTCGGTGAGATTGGTCTTCACCGAGCATCCGATCTTTCGCAGGCCATCAAGTTCGGACATTTGAAGTTGTATCAGTAATCGCGTGGTTGTATTAAGATGCGATTGATTAATCTGCGGACTGTGCATGCATTCATTCATTCAACTCGTTTCTTCGTAAGAGCCAGATCTCTTCACCGTTTCATCAACTTGGAAGATCAGGTTCTCAACCACTCTCACTGTCGACCTGATCAACGTCCTCCTGGCTGCGAATCTGCCTGATGCCGGTGTACTTCCAGTTGGAGATGTGAGTCTCGAATGCCTGCTCGCCATGCTTTCCGTTCGAGGTAGCATAAACTCCAACAGCAACACCTGGAATTTCGTTAGACGGTTTTCAAGCCCAATAAGCAGTTTTCAAACTCACCGGAGTAGTAAGGCACCAGTTCAGTGCCCTTGCAATGGCCAAACACCCTCATCTCCGACTCTTCTCCGGAACCAGCGGCAAGGCCGGCCGAAAAGGCAAAGTGTGTGCTGTTGACGGCCTCGATCTGGAGCGAGAGCTTTTGTCCGGCCCAGCCCTCTGGCAGCGGGAACACCTCGTTCGGTGGGCTCTCTGTCGCTCGGTACGGTGTCTCCGAGATGCCTCTGAACCGTAAGTGCGGTCGCAAATCCCCACCATCATTCTTAAGCGCAACGATGCCCAGGTCGAAGTGCTGCGCCTGGTCCTGGATAATCGAGACACCGACCTCCATCTCCTCCTTGGTCAGCGACCCAGACCAGTCAGCGTCGACGCGGAACTGGAAGAGCGAGTGCGCCATCCGCCGCCCGACGAAAGTTTGGCCCCGGCCGAGGGCGAAATCAGCATCAAAGGCCGTCAAGTTAAGAACGGACGACTTCAGTGCGAGCGTGTTCCAGTGACCCGGCGGCGAGACAGCGTAGTTTCGCGCCTTGGGGAACCTCCAGTGGATGAAGTGGATGGGAAGGCTACTTCCCGGCGGGAAAGTGATGTTATCGTCCGCGTCGCTGAGCTGGCCCTCACCCTCCTCGGGAATACCCTCGGGGGGAAGCGGCCAGCCGGAGACGTTGCCGGTAACCGGGGTGAAGACGGGGAACTCGCCATACTCCCATGTAACCGGGGTCAGCACCGTCTCCCGTCCCATCGGGAGGTTGCCGAAGTACGCGCCGGGGTCCTGGCCATACGTTCCGCCGGCGCGAACCGCGAGTGCGCATGCCCACCACTGTCCGGTAGCGTCTTGGAAGAGGTCCGCGTGCCCGACGGCCTGGAAGTAGGAGCTCGTGTCGTTGGCGGAGGTGAGCAGCGGGTTCGCGGGTGCCGGGTCGTATGGCCCGGACAGATTGCGCGAGCGGGCCATGGTTACCATGTGGTTCTCACGAGTGCCGCCCTCCGCGAGTAGAAGGTAGTAGTATCCGTCTTTCTTCCAGATGTGAGGTGCTTCAGGGGATCTCCCGCCGGTGCCGTTCCAGGGCATGATGATGTCTCCGATCTCGCCGGTCACCAGATCGAGCGGGGCGTGCATGATACCCGGGTAGTACGCCGCAGTGTGCGCGCCCGAGACGTACGTCTTTCCATCGTCGTCCCAGAAGGGCGAGGGGTCGAAGCCGGGGAAGCTGAAGTGGATGGGGTCGGACCAGCCGTCGGAGCTGTAGGGGTCCGTCGCGGTCATGACGAAGTTATCCCAGCGGCTGTCGTTGGTCCTGGGGAGCTGCTGGTTGACGAGGGTGCAGAGCAGGTAGAAGGTCCCCTGGTGAAAGCGCAGAGTCGGGGCGTAAATACCACTCGTGGCCTTTGGCAGGAAAGCCAGTCCCGGGAGCTGGTCGGCGCGGCTAAAGGCGTTGGATACATGCTTCCAGTGGACGAGGTCCCGGCTCGCGTGGATCGGAAGGCCGGGGAAGGCGAGGAAGCTCGACGTCGCGCAGAAGAAGGTGTTATTGTGCTCTGGAACGAAGACGCAGCTCGGGTCTGGGTTGAAGCCGCTGATGATGGGGTTCTGGAACGTCGAGTTCTGTGCCTGACCAACTCCAAAGAGGGCCAGGGCCGAAGCCAGGAGTCTGAATTTCATTCTGACGGCTCAGAGTTGACTCCGTTCAGTCTTCATGCAAACAACCTCCGCAGGGCGATGTCTCTTCTTCTCAAGAGCTTGGAATTACCGTCGTCTTTAACACTTCTCATCGGCTACAGTCCGCTGGATGACCCCGCTCAGTAATCATGGTCCATGGAAAACCTGCATCAAACTCTCTCAAAGGACCCACGGCCGGAGTTGATGTGGCGACTCTCGGTATCCCGGACACGAGCAGGCGGATCCGAAAGATCGTGGTACGGTGCTTTTCCGAAGTCCCGTTACCACTGGACGTCTCGATCGGGGAAATATGGTTTTAGCCTGAATGCCCATCTACCGATCTTGTCCAGCTTGGGTGGCCTCCAAAATGCGGGGGAAACGCAGGATCACCAGGGCCAAGCCCCGAGATTTGGGGTCATGACGCATTTCCGTCTGTCTTTCGGTATTAAGAGTGACGAGGACTGCAGGCCTGCGGTCAACGAGTCTTGCATATCCGATGTAGACGTTTCTCTGTTGGACTGGTGCGCATATCAAATTGTTCTCCGTTGTAGTTAGATGCATGATGCTCTATACTTGGTTGAGCTAAACTCGTGATGGTTACGGGCAATGATGACGGCGTCACTTGCTAGGTATGCAATGAAGCATGTGTTTCCGTGCATGTGTTCTGTCTGTTCTCATGCTTGCGCTGCAGCAAAATCTTCTCTGCACTGCTTCAATGCCTTACGTTGCTTCCCCTGCTCGTCGAAGTTATCGTCACTCAACCAAGCTTCAAGTCCGCCCTTGACGACGGGCCACTCGTCTTCGGTGATACTGAACCAAGCAGTATCCCGACGTTTACCCTTGATGACCATGTGCTTCCTATGGTCCGTTAGTTAACCGCTAGTTTCAGGAGCTATTGGACTGAGGCTTACCTGAAGACACCCTCAAACACAAACCCAAGACGCCCTGCAGCCGCCAAACTCGGGGCATTGAGGTTGTTAGCCTTCCACTCGAATCTTGAGTACCCTAGCTCCTCAAAGGCACGCTTCTTGAGCATGTAGAACGCCTCGGTCGCCTGCCGCGTCCTCTTGAGCTTCTCGCCAAAACAGACCGAGCCGAGCTCGATCCGCAGGTGGTCCGGCACGATGGACATGTACGTCAGGAAGCCGACGGGCTCGGCCGCCGGGTCCGACGCCGGCGCCGACAGGACGGCGAAATAGAGAGGGTCCTTGGAGGCGCTCCACTGGGCGACGGTCTCTTCGAATTTCCCGCTGTCGAGGTACGGTTCTTGGAACAGGTACGTCCAGAGGTGCGCGTTCTCTTGACCGCCTACATGCTTGAAGAGTGTCTTCGCATGCGATACTTCGAGGGGGACGACAGACGTGTACCGGCCGTGGAGAGGCTCGCCAGTCGGGAAGATGGCCGAGCCGGTAGGGGCGGGAGGACCAATGGGTTGCGCCATGACTTGTGATGGTGGGATGGTTCGTTGCAACGAGGGGAAAGACTGGATTGATGAGTTCGAATTGTGCTGTCTTTCGGGGCGATGGTGAGGTTGATATTGTTCAACTGCGATTCTAGTGACTCATTCTGAAGATTACGGCAGCTGAAGACATGAGGGATCGCCTGTCACAAAAGGGCGTATCTGGCGTATCTTTCGCAAGCACGGCATGAGTCAAGTGGGTCACTAGTCGTCAACTCAGGTTCAAACCTCATGCCTCAAGTATCTAACGCCTGCTTAATAGTTCCAGCTCAATTGTTACATCCGACGTTTCTAAGAATGTCGGCGAAAGAAACGAATGCGATTCGTTAGTGTGAGAGGCATTCAAATCTATTAAGGCTGTCACGACGTTTCCATCGGTTGTGCGAATCTGATGCCTTTATCCCAGAAACGTTGGGTAAAAGAATCAGAAGACGCTTGGTCCGAGGCTCTCCTCAGAGAATCAAAGTGCGCCATAAACTTGAAGTAATCCTGATGATGGTGTGATAGAAATAGACAACCCATGCATGAAAGCCCATGTCATATCCAATGAGAACGGGTTTTTGTCTCGGCTAGCGCTTATTGTGCGGCACCGAAAGGTGTCCTCGCTCCAGATACTGAGCTGGTTTCTTCCTCGCAACCCCTCATCTGAGATCTCATCTCATCCACGGCCTCTATACCTCCATGTCTGCACCGCCAGCCGGTTCGCCTTGAGGTTCTACAAGAACGACTCCTGCTGGCCTGGACCCACCCGTCTGTCGCTCCGAAATATGCGACCACCCCCCTGAGCGTGGTGAACCAGAATGTCCGATCCATCCGAGTACACCATTGGATGGATATGCGCCATCACGACAGAGTTTGTCGCTGCCAAAGTCTTCCTGGACGGTACCCATGAGCCGCCCGCGTCGGTGGCGGCTCATGATAACAATCACTACGCCCTTGGCCGCATAGGAAAGCACAATGTTGTCGTTGCCGTCTTGCCTGACGGCGAATACGGCGAGTCCTCCGCAGCTGTAGTGGCCCGAGACCTACATTCCTTTCCGAACGTGCGAGTCGGTCTGATGGTGGGTGTTGGCGGCGGAGCGCCGAGCCCCGACCACGACGTCCGCCTCGGGGACGTCGTGGTGAGTTCACCTCGCGACGGGTACGGGGGAGTCTTCCAGTACGATTTCGGCAAGTCGATACAAGGCCGGGATTTCGTAACGACGGGTTTCCTCAACCAACCGCCGGGGGCTCTACGAGCCGCTGTAAGCGGCCTTAGGCCGACTTTGAACAGTATGGCAGCAGCATCGGGGAAGCCATCGAAGAAGTGCTAGCAAAGGCGACGAGAATGGGACGGAAATACGGCAGACCGCCCCGCGAGACCGACAATCTGTTCCGCAGCGACATCGTATTCGACCCGAGCAACCCGGTTGTCAATCCGGGCCCAGAGATGCTAGTTCCACGGCAGGAACGCACAGAGGATGACGACGATCCCGCGGTGCATTATGGGTTGATCGCATCTGCGAACCAGCTTATGAAGAACGCTGTTATCAGGGACCAACTCGCCCTGGGCAAAGGGGTACTCTGCTTTGAGATGGAGGCGGCTGGGTTGATGAGCCACTTTCCGTGCTTGGTGATTAGAGGCATATGCGACTACTCGGAATCACATAAGAACAAGAGCTGGCAGGGATATGCTGCTTTGACGGCCGCTGCTTACGCGAGAGCTCTGATATCATGCATCCCACCGAAGAAACTCGAGAACGAGCGGAAGATATCGGAAGTTGCCCACATGGGTAAGTTGGATGATACCTCTCAAGACGGTGTAATTCGCTAGGTTCATACTCTGATGTAACTAGTTCTCGCAATTCAGAAAGACGTGCAGAAAGACGTGTTAGAAATCAAGACGGCTGTGAACGCCGAAGTCTTCAACAGGCTATCGATTCCCGAAGGTGCCGAGTACGACTCATAGCGCAACCAGCATGACCCGAGATGCCACCCAGAGACGAGAGTAGACCTGCTCAGCGAGGTCCAAAACTGGGCCAAAGATCCGGACGAGAGGCGGATATACTGGCTCAGCGGACTGGCCGGCACCGGAAAGTCGACCATCGCCCGGACGGTCGCCAAGTCGCTGGACGACCAGAAGCTCCTGGGCGCCACGTTCTTCTTCAAGAGAGGCGAGGACGCCCGCAGCACGGCGTCGCTGCTGTTCAGCACGATCGCCCGCCAGCTCGTGAGGCACCGGCCTCGGATCTCGCGCCACCTCTCGGACGCGATCCTGGCGACGGACAACGTGTCGTCAAAGTCCATCACGGAACAGTACCTCAAGCTCGTCCTCCAGCCACTCGAAAGGGCCTACGCCGAGATCTACGCCAAGGCATACAGTGAGGCCTTTGACCACTCGTGGAAGACGGCTTACGAAGAGAATCTGAAGAGAAGCTGCCCAAACATCACCCCCGCAAGCGCGTCCGAATGGGAGAAACGGCACAGACGGTACGACAAAGACTTGCAGCGCATGCTCGACATGGACCAGGAAAACGCCGTGAGACGTGCGCATAGGAGAGGTAACGCGCGTGAGGACGAGCGGTATACCTCAGACGGGACCTTTCAAGAGCGACAGCCCGACGGTCTCTCCGAAGATGAATCGTTTGAGGGCGAAACGACTCCGACAGATATGTTTGAAAGGGCCCGCGACCATGCACACAACGTCGCGCTGGGACACGCCCGTCTGGAAGCGCAAAGGGCCGCGACCCACGCCGTCGAGGAGAAGTGGACGTCGACGTCCTTCCTGGTCCTGGACGCCCTGGACGAGTCCTCGGTGGAGAGAGACATTGAAGTCTTCGTCCCCCTACTCTCGGAGCTTGCCAAGTCGAGAGTCTGCTGCATCAAAGTGTTCGTCACGAGCAGGCCGGAGGTCGCAGTCTAGTACGCTTTCAGTCCGATAATCGGCCTCTACCGGGAAATCCTGCTCCACCAGGTGGCCGAGGACGTCGTGGCCAGGGACATCGAGGTCTTCCTCGTCGACGAACTGTCCAGGGTCAGGAGCAAGTGGAACGCCACGCTTCGTGGTGCGTCGTCGTCTCAGAGGCTGGCGACGGACTGGCCGGGGCCTCGCAAGCTGAAGCTGCTCGTCAGCATCGCGGACCGCCTGTTCATCTTCGCCGCAACTGTATGCCGCTTCATTGGTGACCGGCTCTACGACCCGGAGGAGCGGCTCGCGCGCGTCAACGACAGGCTGGCGCCGACGTACCTCCCTGTGCTGTGGCAGTTCAAGGACGACAGACCGCAGTCCGAGAGAAGGAGGCTGCTAGAAAGATTCCGGGTGGTCGTCGGAACCGTCGTTCTCTTGGAGCAGCCGTTGTCCGTCGACTCCATCGCGAGCTTGCTGGGCGCTTCAGCGGTGGAAGTCGACCGGATCCTGGACCCCCTCAGCTCGGTGATCGACATTCCGGAGAACCGGCAGTCTCCCATGAAGCGCTTCCACCTGTCATTTCGGGACTTCCTTCTGGGATCGTCGGCGGAGGACTTCTCGATAGACGCTAGGCAGACCCATCGACAGATCGCGTTCGACTGTCTGGACTTGCTGTCCCGGAGGCGTCCCTTGGAGTACAACATGTGCCGAATACGGCCCGGGGCGCATGAACAAGAGATAGGCGAGGAGATTCTCTCAGCCAGGTTTCCCCCAGATGTACAGTACGCCTACTCATACTGGGTTGATCACTTGGAGAAGGCCCAACTGTCCCTCGAGGACGGCGACGAAACTCATCGGTTTCTCCAGTCTCACTTCCTGCAGTGGCTGGAGGCACTCATACTTCTGCGACAGACATCCAGGGCCATCGGTATGCCCGGCCGGCTAATGAGCTTGATGAAGGTATCTTCCCAGATTCTGCAAACTCGTTGTGCTCTCAATACATATACATGTATTCATCATGGACTGACAACACCCTATTACCCAGCCCGGTACGCGCGATCTGCCACGCTTCCTGCGGGACTCGACGCTCTTCATCGACCACTGCAAATCGCCTTATGCCGAACATCCCCTCCAGCTGTACTGGTCAGCTCTCCTATTCTCTCCAGAGGAGAACAGCGTGCGCATGGCCTTCAATCACTTCCTACCCGACTGCGTGTCTTCCGAATCTCGGCACGAGCCGTTCGAGTCCCCCCTCTCGTCGAGGACACTGGAGCTACGGCTGAGAGCCGGGAGAGAGCTGGGGCCTATCTCCGCCATGGCCGTGTCCCCGGACTCCTCTCTCGTCGCGTGCGGCTCGAATTTGGGAGATATCTGGGTCTGGCTGACGGACGGCCGACTGCGGCACCATTTCGTGCTAGAGAACGACGAGACGGACCGGGGGAGCGACCTATCCCTCTCCTTCTCTGGAAACTCGAGGTTGATATGCGGGAGAGGCCTTCACTTTTCAGTCCACGACATGCAGACCGGCGTGTGCGAGCTCGTCGGCCTGGCCGCCCCTCCACTTGACGATTCCGGTTCCTGTCCGCCAGCCGAGCTCGCCCTACATGGAGGTGACTTCAGGTTGTTTAATTCCCGACCCCCTCCGGGCCGTCCGGGACTAAGATTGGACCACCCTACGCGAGAAGAATCAAGTCCCCCTCGGATTTTCTACTCCGATGACCCTACACCAGGCGAGTCGAGTTCCTCTAGGCCCCCTCATTTTCCCAAGTTCATGTACACTGTGCCAGGCGGCATCTTCGACTCCCGTCAGGTCGGCGCCCCTCCACCGCGAAAGGCCCCTCCATCGCAAATGGCCTCTAGCTTCTCGCCTGCCCTGTCTGATATTAAGGAACACGTCATGCACGTCGATGCGTCGAGGAGCTCCGGCGTCTTCGCCATGGCGCTTTCTGACGACACGGTGGTCGTGCGAGAATCATCCACCGGCCAGTTTCTTCGCCGCCTTTCTGAGAGAAAACGCGAGTGGAACGATGAACGGGAGACGTACGGGCCCCGAAAAAGCTTCATCGGCTTCCTGGACGGCTCGGACGAGCATCTCGCAGGCTGGTTCGGGGCCCAAAGCGACGTCCTCATCTGGTCGGTGGCCACAGGCCAGTTAATATCATCCTTCGCGACTGAGAGGGGCGAGTTCGGCAGAAGAGTCTTCTCGTCGTCCTCCTTGCCCCCGTCGGCCACCGACGCCAACGGTGAGGTCACACTCCTGGACTTCCGCACCGGCGACAGGGTTCAGAAGCTGCCCGAAGACCACCAGAGGGACTACCACATCGCCGTGTCGCGGGACGGCAGATACGTAGCTGGGACCTCTGAGCGCGGCGACGTCGAGGTGTGGTCTCTTCGCACCGGCCGGAGGTACGCGGGTCTCGACGTCCCTGTTTTTGGGGTGGTTCCGGCGTCGTATCTCGTGTTCTCGGACGACGGGGAGCTCTTGTTCTTCAACGACGGTTCCCTGATCAAGATCTGGCCGACTTCGGATTTCGACCTGGAAACGGACGAGGGAAGCTCAGCCCGGGGCCAGGTGACCTCGCAGACCAGCGATCCTGTGGCTGATTCGCCCCAGGCAACTACTTGGTCCTACGTACCATGGGTTGAAATCTCCCCCGGGAAGGAGGCCTTCCTCTTGCTCCGGGGAGACGGGGCGATCGAAATGTGATCTTCGACGACAGTCCAGCTGATCGAGCGCATCGACAGCGTGGACAGTCGTCCCTCCTTCTCCCTGATGGCGATATCGCCCGACCTGCGGTATTACCTGGCCCGCGACTACGGGGGGACTTCCGGGTGCGGACGCTCTCGGACCGCGAGGATGCCGGCGCGTTCGCCTGGCGGTCGCCGCCCGTGGAAGAGCCCGACAAGGACTGCGCGGCGTTCTCGCACGACTCCGCGCTGATCGCCCTCTCCTCCGGGCGCGGGCTCGACGTCTGGCGGCTGTCCCCCTGGGAACCAGTCCTGCGCGACCCCCTCGGCATGTGGCCCGCGGCCTTCTCCGGGGACGGTAGGCTCGTGGCGTACTGCGCTGCCGTGGAGGGGCAGCGGCCGGGGCCGGGAACTTCGGCGGCGTCGGTCCGATTCTTTCTAACTGGGACGGGCGAGCGTGTCGAGCTCTGCCCGGTCGACGGCACGGTCCTGGCGCTGGACGTCTCGCCAAACTCGTCCTGGGTCGCGGTCGCGATCGCGGCGCACAACCCCGTCCTGATGATGGCCGAGCTGTCTCTCTGGTCACTGGATACCAGAGACCGCCGCGTACTCGGCTCGAGCAGGGAGTTCTCCGCCGTCGCCTTCTCCCCGGAGTCCGCCAGGGTCGCGGCCATGAGCCTGGCTGAGTACTTCGGCAGCACGCGGATACGGATGTGGTCCGTCTCCACGGGCGAGTGTCTTTACGCCGTGGAGAGCGGGCACGGCCTGAGTCCGATGAGCTTCTCTCAGGACGGCTTGCTTCTCATAACGTCGCTCGGGAGCATCAAACTCCCTGAACAGCTCGTGGCAGAAGACGTCGGTGGACATGGTGCAAGCCGTCGCGACGGTGAAGGTACCGCTGTCTACTCGAAGCCGCAGTGGCTCGGCTACGGCTTCGACGTGCACAAGCAATGGATCACCTGGGACGGTCACGAAATCATACGTCTGCCCATGAACGTTGGCGGCAGTCCGCACCAGTGGTCTCAAGTAGCCGGGGACATGGCTGTTGCATGGGTCGATTAGGGATCCAGGTTCTCGATCATGAAGTTCTCACCGGGCGTGGAGCCTCTTACTCAAGACGGGGGTTTTAAAAGCAACCAACAAAACGGGAGTGGAATCAAGCTCGTGATCAGGGGCTCTAACGTCAGCCATATCCGTCATAATGTAAGCCAATCGGCAATGTACATAGCAAAAAGTGCGATCTTACCGCGTGACAACGAAAAAGTCTCCGGGATGGCAATAGTCTTAATTGGCACCAGGAGATTGCCCGGAGTTTGCAGTTGCGTGAGGGACGGCAGTTCAGCTGGAGCAAGGTCGTGCCGAATTGACAACTCAATTGAGGACTCTATTAACAACAATCGCAGGGGGTTGGTATCACAATTCATAACCAAATACTCTATACACAAGCGTACAGCCGCCGGAACACATCAAAAACCCAGAGTGACTCCCAGCCGGTCTCACTTCTTCTCCGCGCTCCCCGTCGTCTCCGAGTCCTGGGCGCCGGAGGGCACCTTGCCCTCCATAACACCATCCTCGCCAGGCTGGAACTCCTCCTTGGCAACCGGCGGGCCGTGGAAGTTCTTCCTCGCGTACGCAAAGTACCACGCAATCGCAATGAACGCGAAGCCCGCAAACACGACCGAGGCGTAGTTCATCGTCGACGCGTCGACGGGCAGGCTAACGGGCATGCAGAAGATGATGACGGCGAAGCAGATCCAGACGACGCAGATGACGTTGATCAGCGTGCCGAACTTGCCCAGCGGGTAAGGGGAGCCGACCATGGCGCGCCGGCCCTGGAGCAGGTTGACCAGCACGGGCACGCCGTAGCTCGTGGAGAGGCAGATGGTCGCGACACCCGTAAAAGAGTTGAAGGCGGCGCTGGAGCCGAAGTAGATGCAGCCCAGGACGCAGTCCACTGCGGTGGAGAGGAAGAGCGCCCAGAGGGGCATGTCGAGCTTCTTGTTCACCCTGCTCCAGAGCTTGTACCCCGGGATGGCGCCGTCGCGGGCGAAGGCGTAGGTGCACCGCGAAGCAGCAGTGAGGGCGCCGATGCCGGCAAAGATCCAAATTCCCAAAATCAGGAACAGGAGACCGAAGCCGCCGGCCGCGGAGCCCGTGACGGTCTTGAAGAGGAGGCCGATGGGCTGCGAGTTGGCCACCTCAAGAAGCATCTTGACGTCCGGCAGGACGAAGAGGATGGGGATGAGATAGATGACGCCCGTGACGCCGGCGGCGGCGACGGAGAGCACGATGGCGCGGGGCACCTCACGCTCCGGGTTCTGGACCTCCTCGCACATGGCGGCGACCATGCCGTAGCCGGTGAGGGTGTAGGCGGCCTGGAGCAGGCCGATGAAGAAGGACCAGCCGGGGGCCCAGCCGCTCTCGGAGGCGTCGTAGTGGGCGAAGACGAACTCAGCGGAGCGCTTGCTGGGGGCCATGACGAGGATCGTGACGAGGATGATGAGAACGGCGGCGCCGGTCCAGTAGATGCAGACCTGTCTTTGGTTAGCGGGGGGTGTGATGCGACGCTCCCAGTTCTCTCAGCTTACCTTGTTGATAAGATCCAGATATCTCGAACCGAAAGCATTGACCGCCGCGCAGATAAGCATGACAGCCCAGAAGCAAAGCACAGTCTGCCACTCGTTCGCAACAAAGTCCTCGTTAAAGATGCTGATAGCACTCAGAATAAGCTGCGCACCACCAAAATTGATGCTAAGCGTGACGGTCCAGTTCCCCACGAGCGTGAGCCAGCCGTCCACGAAGCTGACCATCGGCGCCCAACCCGCCGGCGCAAGCATGGCGGACCAGTAGTACACGCCGCCCGCGGTCGGGTAGACGGCGCAGATCTCGGCGAGCGAGGCGGCGATGCACATGGAGATGAGCGAGACGACCACCCAGCCCCAGAGCACGGTGACGGCCTGGCCGTTGGTCAGCGTGATGTACATGGTCGTGCTGAGGCCGAAGGGCACGGCCATGATGGCGAAGGAGAGGCCGAGGATGGAGAGCATCGAGAGGTTGCGCGGGAGCTCGGCCTTGTAGCCCAGGCGGGCGAGGGCCTGGTCGGCCGAGACGCGGGTGAGGGCGTCTTCCATTGTTTGTGTGTGTGTTTACTCTCGTGATGTTTGTGTTCGGTAGGATTTAGGTATTCGACGACGATGGGATCGGCTCGGTTATGCTTCGTTCCCGTAGTCTCTGGACCGGTTCGGATCGGTCTATGTCGGTGTGGCGTAGAGACGTCTTGGCCGATGACGCTGTGCGGGGGAGAGACAGGTCGAAGGGCACCAAGTTCCAATTAAGAGAGTGTAAAAAGGAGTGAAAACAAGGTGAACCAGACGGAAAGAGAACCGCACGCGACAGCGCTATCGGGGGGGGAAACGGGGATAGGGTCTTTCTTTAGTAGCTCTGGGGAAACTACCTACACGTCCCCAAGAACGGGATAGAGTCACACACACACACACACACACACACAAGGACACAATTCAATGACACAGCAGCGGCGAGCTCCATCAACGACGCCAATGCGACCAAGATCGGGGGGGGAAATGGAGGGTCAACCGTGAGGGGGAACCAACCCCGACATGGGTCCATGGGCAAGGGGGGAGCCGTCAGGCGTCAGCTCTTCTGCTCTGCGATGATACGGCGAGCCTCTCTCTCGTGGCCCATTGGCCTCCCCCACGCCCCGCGAGAACGCGAGTGGAAACGCCGAAATGGAGCTGCTTGTCCCTCACCCCTGTCGCAGTCAGATTGCCGTCCGGTTTGAACGAACCAGCGCCGGGCGCCACGAGAAGCCTCTTGCGGTTGATTGGGTCCCTTCTCTCAAAAAAGAGCGAGAGTTCAGCCTTGGTAAGTTCTTATGCCTTTGTGTGCGAATCTACAGAAACAGGGTCCATCGCCGGGGCGTCCGCGCGGGAGTTGTGGCCGTTATGGGCAAGGGAACAGATTGCGGTGATTGATGCCCTACAAGATAGGTATCTCTCCGGGGGAATCCACGTCAAGAAGTGCGTGGATATGGGGAAGGGAAATGGGCGTCGTGTGGGTTTCCCAACACGACCATCCACCCCCCGTTTGAGGTGGTTCGTGCGTATCAGTTGGCAGGTTTGGGGGGGATGGGACTTGAATCATGCTCTCACGATAGCGGTCCAGAATTCAAATCACAGAAGCCCGGATTGGGTTCTGCTTTGGCCTAGGAAGATGAAGCGGTGGACGGGTAAGCCGAACAGCTGAAAAAGAAGGGTGTCTTCAGCATCGTGATCGGTAGCAGGGGGGACAAACAGTAGAAAAGGCTTGTTTCCAGCTCCCGTGATGTCATCCGCCCTTCTGCAGGCTGCGCTGCAACACCATGGATGCACGACGATCACGTTTTAGGTCCTACACTAGGCACAGCAAACACGGCTCTGGGTTTCGTGGAATGTCTGCCGGGTGCGTGGGTGTGCTCACCTCGAGCCAACGCATCCTACGCCCTGCCAGACGATAGTCCAAAGGTGTGAGACCCCGGGCCTGTCATCTCTCTTCTCAGCCGGCATCTTATCATGAACCAGTGCACCCACCCCGGACCTCTCGTTTTTAAGGGTATAGTCTGCTATCGTGCAGTTCGGCCAGCCCGGCCTCGAACGCGTGAACCGTGGCCGTCATCACGCGACAGACAACCTCCCTCTTCCCTATCAAGTCCAATCGTCACATCTAATCTCATTTCAGAAAAAAACTCATCCCACAAACCTCGCTCTGAACCGGAACTTCATCCCGCCAACATGGCCCAACAAGGGAACCGCTGTAGATACCGCCGATCACCCCCCTTGATACAAAGATCCACCGGGCTTCAGATAACGGAACCGGACCTCGGAACTGATGATTGATAACTGGCCTACAGATAATAGTACCTGGGTAATACTGTGCTGAGCTGAGCTGCTGTGCCGCGCATCCTATCGCTATCTCCCCCAATCGCTCAGCTCATCGCATCAGTAATGCCGCCGCAACGCATCACTCATTGGAAATCTTCCCCCCCAAGGCTCCATCCAACTCAAGACCAGACGATGAGCTGATGAAACAAGCGCCCGGGAGGAGGGACGGACAGGTTCCGTGGGGCATATAGATAGCACCCGGCCAGCTCCTCTTCCCTTCCAGGAGAGAAGGTGAGCGAGATGATGGTGAGATAGCAGCGGTCCTCAAGAGTACGGGTCGGTCTGCTCATGACACCTCATCCTCGGATAAAACGGTCTTATCAGTAACCATCCCCATCTCTCATCCTCACCCTCCATCATCCTCACCCGCCACTCATCCATTCATTCTCACGATACCCTCACTCATCCATCTACCTCATCCTCTCCCCTTAAATATTCATCCCCAAACCTCATCCCTCTCACGCGAAAACGAACATCCCCCCTCACCGACACGGTCCCTGAATCGCATACCATATCCAAAGCCCCAGAATGCCGATCAAAAGCCGAGGTCTCCACCCGCTTTACCCACCCCCTCATTCTTGAAGCCCCATCGGCCCCTGCCGATAAGCACCTGAACTGACTCTTTGGCTCTCATTTGACTCTTGAGCGCACCCTACCGTCATCGGCCACTTGCGCCAGTGCGTGTGGTAAGCATTCGAGAAGTCTTCTAGAGCGTCGCATCCTTCGCGTGCTTTTCAACCAGTACTTTTCTTCGACTTGAGCCTCAATACTTCATTTCTGTCATCCATCCAACTCCCATCTCACCGCGTCTTCACATGCTCACCGCCCACGTGCATCCGGGGCCGCCCGACGAGTCCAGAACCCAGTGGACACCGTCTCCGAATGCCGACCATGCTTGCTCCATTTTTGACTACGTACTAGGTACTACTACTTACTACCTTGGTACCGGCTGTCGTCTGTGAAAAAAACACCATCGTCGTCCGGCAGCGTATCCTTCGTAGAGACTTCGTTCCATCCATGCCTTCCAACAAAAATCAAATGCTCCCTTTTGAGCCCCCTCTAGGTCCTGACCGGGGCCAAACCATACGTGTCATTCCCAAGTCCCCAACGCCTTGCGAAAACACAAAAAGCAAATCGTAACGTCAAAAATGTTCGTGGTACAGCCAACGTACTGCCCCGCAAACATGCCTGTCGTCGTCGTCGTCTACTGCAAGGTCACTTTCCGAAGACCTGCTTCTCCGCCTCTTCGTCAACTAGCTTCCTCTGCTTGAGAATCTTGACCAGCTCCGTCATCGTCACCGGTCGCGTCAGGAACAGGTCCATCCCGCTGGCAAAGCCCTCCTGTCGGGCGCTCGCAGAACCCAGGCTGGTGATGGCGATAACCGCCACGGGCGGGAGGTGGTGCGCCCGCTCAAACTTTCGGATGCGCCGTGTGGCCTCTTGCCCGTCCATGACGGGCATCGTAATGTCTATGCCTGTTAGTAGGCTGACCAAGCACGACCGCCGACTGCTGACGTACCTATAAGAATGCAACAGAATCTACTGGGCTGTGCCGTGTATGCTTGCAGAGCCTCCAGGCCGTTCGATGCTGTCGTGTGTCGTTTTCCGAGACGCTTCATGTACGCCGAGAGAATCTATCACAGTCAGTCAAGTGCCACCGGCGGCTTCGAGTATCCCACAAACCTTGAGATTGATCGGGTTGTCGTCTACCAAAAGGAACTCTTGGGGCCCTTTTGCGGTTGTGGACGACGTAGCTGCGGGCGGAGTCGCAGTGCCTGTTGGCGTCGTTGTTGATGTTGTTGCTGCTGCTGCTGCTGCTGACTTGGCAGTTGCTGAAGCTACCGCTGCCGCCGCTGCCACTGCCGGCCGGTAGGGAAGGGTCAAAGTGAACCCCGACTTGGCTTGAGACTTCCAGTTGTCGTTTGCCATCTGTGTTGTGATGTCCGAAGAGGGGGGCGTCGCCATCCTCACGCTCTTGATGCTCTCGGACTGTGCTCTCGGCCGCGGTGATAGTGCTCCCGACTTCATAGCGCTTGATGGCGCGAGCGGCTCCGAGAACGGATCAAGTGATGGGCCGGCGGCGACCATCTTGACGGCCTGGCGCTGTTGCCATCGGTCGAGTGCACACGCCAGAGCTTTAGCAACCTTTCTCGGCCCGGTACTGCCACGCGTTAGTTGACAACATCCCTAAACCGACATGGCTATCACTTACGGCTGGGCGATGAACTCCATTACTGTCTGCTGGCGGGATCGCCTGTACGATGTCGCCAGCTTCTGCGCAGCCTCGGCGTTGCTGCAGACGACGACCAGAGGGGCGTCGTTGCCTCGAACGTTGGTCGTATCAATCTTCCTGAACGCCTCTTCGCTGCATACTGCAACATCTGCGGGCGGCGGCCGTTCCACCATGTTATCGTCGCGCACACTGACGTCGAGCCACTTGAACGGAAGACTCTCCACGGGAAGGTCGTGCCCTCCAGCACGGAGCTCCTCGGAGCTTTCGAGGCCTCTGCTGAACCCGCGGACCGACAACGATCGTCCGGCCAGAGAGCTCAGGTCGGCCGAGAACTTGCGGCCGCGGCTGCCGGCCTTGCGCGAGAGCACCAGGGGCATCGAGACGGTGACGCTTGTTCCGTGACCGACCTGGCTCTTGACGCTGATGGTGCCGCCGAGGGTGGCAACGATCTGCCTCACTAAACTGAGACCCAAGCCCGTGCCTGGCGCCAGTGCGTCCTCCTGGGAGAAGGGCGTGAAGAGCTTGTTGCGGAGGAAGTCCTCGCTGATCCCCTTGCCCGAATCGGTTACCGTGAGCACCACCATCGATGCTGATCTTGCCGTCTTGTGTACCACCTCCTCTTGTCTCATGTTGACCTTGATGAAGCCCTTGGACGTGTATTTGAGTGCGTTCCCAAACAGGTTCATGATGATGCGGCGGATGGCGCCGGGTTGCGTGTGGAACACCCAAGAAAAGTTGGGATCAATGTCGACGAGGATCTTGACGTCCTTGATGTTGGGAGGTTGGTTCTCCGACGATCTGCGCCGATGGCCCAAGCCTTCCGAGGTTGCGATGGCGTCGAGCTTCTCCTGAGCAGGAGTAGGAGGCCCCGAAGAAGAGCCGTGACGAGCCAGCTGAGAAGCCACCATGTGCTGGAAGCTGTGGCCGATGAAGACGCTCTCAATGACTTCCTCCACCAGCAGGTCCAAGTGCACGTCCGATACAAGAGTCATCATGCCCGACTCGATGGATGCCGAAGCTTCAGGCCGCAGGCCACGGCCAGGCCCGTTGTTGCGCCTTTGCGACTTGGATGCTCGCAGATATGTGTTGACTTTGCTGTAGTCCAGCAGCTGCGCCGCAGTTAGTTCCAGTTGCGCCCTTCATGCTGGGGCGCGAAACACTTACATGGTCAATGGTGTCGAGAAGGGTCCTGCCCGATATCTCGATAGTGTGAATGACGTCCACCTGGAACGCGTCCAATTGCGTGTCGTGGAGGAGCTCTGCCGCAGCGACAACGCCGTGCAGCGGCGACCGTAGCTCGTGGCTCAAGGATCCCAAGATGTCCGTCTTCGCCTTGTCGGCGATCATGGCGTCCAATCGGATAATCTCCGCCATCGTGACCATGCCAAACGCCCTCAGGTACGGCAAGTCGGCATCAGGAGTCAAGATGCGGGACGCGCTCTTGCTCCAGACGAAACCACCCGCATAGCACCTCTCCCTCGAGGGATCCCACAACGGCACCACTGCCACACTTCTAGCGCCGGGAAACATGTCTATGATGGTCTTTGCCTCGTTGCGTCTTGTAAAGTACGAATAGGCCGCTCGGGTCTCGGGTCGCGTCACCTGCTGGTCGTTCTCTTCGGTCGGGGTGATATCAAGGTCTTCGGGTTCGGTGTCTACTGAATACCAGTTGCCCATCTCGTCGAAGCTGAACACCTTGCCGTTCGGGTACCTGCGCAGGAGTTTCTTGAGAAAGCGCTCCCGCAGTGTCGAGCGGGCCAACTGGGGCGCATCCGTTCCACCAATGAAGCCGTCCATGCTTGTCGACCTGCCGAAGCATTTGCACCACCGGTCGTTGCCGTCGTTGGACTTTTCCGAGAGGCTGTCTTCACTGCTGGAGAAGTGGGTGTCTGCGACTTCGCTGGCTCGGCGGGGACCGCTGACGAGACCGCCATACGATCCGATGCTAGCATCGAGAAACATTGCGCCGTCGACCTCGAGGGACTTTCGAATGACGTTGGCCGCTCGGGAAAAGATCTTAATGGTCTCACTCATGCGAGGATCCGGAGGTGCCGAGCTCGATGTGGTGGTGGCTACTGTCGCCGTCGTCGCTGTCGTCGCAGTGGTTTCGACGGAATCACTGGAATCGACCTTGGACGACGCGTCGGACGAGTCTTTGCCCATCGGGTTGATACTCGGACGAACGGCATCGGCAGCATCTGTCTTTGGCGATAGCGGCTCGGCTTCCGGTGGTGATGTCGCAGGCGTGTCGACGCCGTTCGAGGACGACCTCCGCGACGGCAACTTGGTACTTGGAGGCGATTCTTCCTTGCCCCCAATGAAGTCCCCAAGCCCATACACCATCCGCTCGCTGCGGCGGTAAGTCTCGTTTACTCTCCTCGCATCTAGGTAGTCCATCACGGTCTTTGAAATGTCCCTCATGAACTGGATCGAATCGGCGTCCAGGCTTGACCTCGGCCGGTCGTCGAAGATGCAGTAGACGCCGATATTGATGCCTTTCGGTGAGCGAATGGGAACGCCTGCGTAAAACCGGTTGAAAGGGGCAGCATCGATGTACGGGCGGTCGCAGAACCGCCGATCAGCAGCGAGGTCTGGGACAACAGCTACCGGAAGCTCCTCATCCTTGGTTACGGGTGCTGTTGAATGGACATTGTGCGATCTATCAGACGTCTCTCCGAGAAGAACATGCTCGCAGATTCCGAAGGCGCGGGGGATGGCCGTCCCGCAGAGCCAGAGGTGGTTTGATGAGGGATACTTCACATTCGCGGCGAGTGGTATGGACCTCGTGGCCTCGGCAACTATGTACTGATGCTGGCGATCGAAGAGCGAAATAAGGGCACGTGAGGCATTCAATCGCAGGGCTCCGAGCTGCGCAAAGGCAGTGAGGCCCGTATCGGGCGACGACGAGAGGGCCGAGAAGGGGATCGGGTGGTCGGGATTGTTGAAGACGGCGCTAGGAATATGGAAGGAATCATATCTGCAAAGGAGATGAGAGCATGTTAGCAAACAACAACGCCTAGATCCAAAGCTAGAGCTTCGAGCAGAAGGAGAGAAGCTGACGGGCAAGCGGGGGATCGATGACGGGGACGGGGACGGGAGCAACGCACTTGAATGTCTCCCATTCACGGGCGCCTTCTGATATCTTGTTCATACTTCATACAGGGGCGTCGAGATGTGCGTTGAAGGTCGTCCTGCCCATGATCTGGAAGGCGGAAAAGATGAAGGCGGCAAGAGACAACAACAGGAAGTTTTGTTGTCGATGCCGTCGTCTACGTCGTCCAGGATCAGATCAAGGAGGAGTACGGATAGCAGCAAGCAAGCAGGCAAGCAAGCAATAGAGATGAGGCGGAGGGCATGACTGAAATGCCGCCCCTCCCCGCTGTGGGTAGAACAGGGATCCCGGAAGCCGGGATGGGCGCTGCTCGAGACGGATGGGGCCCCCAAAAGGTCAGGTCAAGGACAAGCAGTCGTAGTTGCAGTCGTCGTACTGTGGCCCCCTGTTGGTCGCTGTTGCTCCTGTTGGACTCAGGGAGAAGGACGGACGAGGAAGAAGGAGGAGGAGAAGGCCCCTTCGAAGGTGGTGGTGGTGGTGGTGGTGGTGGTGGTCTTGGTCGTGCAGCTCGGCTAAGGTGCCTTAGTGCGTTCATCGGTGCAAGCAGGCGGACACACAGAAGGGCGGCATGGGCCAAGCCAGCGGGTACAGTGTGACCCTTGCCCTGGCTGGGAAACCGGTTCCTCGGGCGGGTTGGAACTTGCATCCAAGCACCGAGGGCGAAGTTCCAAGGGCGAGAAGCAGCGCGGTGGTGGTGTGGGTTGGGTTGTTGTGTGTGGGTGGTGTAGTGTACCTGCAATGGAGTACTTTTGCGTAGCGTTCAAGGCGTCGTTTGACGAAGATTGCGATTGTGACCAACGACGAGTGACTTTTTAGGACGAGCCGTGTTGGTTTGGGGCCGTCAATGACCTGCCGGCTGCCCTTTCGTCCTTAGTTTGGCGTTGACGGGGTGCCCCCTCGGAGATTCTGAGATGCGCTAGACCATCTAGTGGCCGGCGAAGAAAAAGTGTGCGGTTTGTCTCTGCGGCCTCTTGGCAGCACGAAGCCAACGCTATTCTCTTTGCCTGTATTCAAGGTGGCGCATCCGTTCCGTTCCGTGCTTTGGCGATGTGGTACACTATCCGTGTCTGCGACGGGACAGACGGGCAAACTTCAGATGCCCAACTGCAGCAAGCATTGCCGAGCGGCGGCTTGGGCAGCTTCTTGGAAGCGAGGATTTAGGGGTCTAGTCTATCCGTAATCTCTCTCTAGACGGGCTCTAGCGCGTCGCACGTGGGCGGGAAACGAATGGCAAGGCTGCGGGTGTTTGAAGGCCGGGGAGAGGGATCGGAGGCTAAACAGTCGAGTTGGTGGGATGGCACAGATGGTTCGGGGATGTGGCGTCGAGGCCAGACCCTGCTGATTTGATTTGGAAGAGTGGCAGTTCTTTAGCTCGTCTGTATTGCATTCTGTCTGCTTTGCTCTGTTCTGTTCCTTTTTCCCAGTCAGTTTGGTCAGTGGTAGCGAGCGAGAGGTCTGAGGCCGATGGCGATGGGCCGAGGGGGGGAGATGATCAGCGAACTCAAGGCCGTACGCGGTGGTAGGGCAAAAGTTTCGTCGATTGTGGAGAGGAGGCCCTTGTGTTGATGGTTCCTTGTTCCCCCTTGCCGTCGTTGGGACTGTTGGGTGTTGGAGGCTCTGGTCGCAGAGGGTCGCAGAGGGTCGCAGAGGTCTAGACTCTCTGGGCTCTGCTTCTCTGCGGATCATCGACGGGCGTGCCTCGCCGTTGTGGGCATCTCGATGCTTGGGTATCGCAGGCAATTCACCGCCTTGTCCTTGCTTGGGTACCGTGTACGGTGATAATCGTCGTCGTCGACGGGCGGCTCTGGAGTCTGCGACTCTGCCCAGGTCGGTTCATTCTGCCCACTGGTCAGATCACGCGGCGACGACCAACCAGAGCGTCACTGACGATGACGGGACTGGCTCCGGGATCCCTGGAGGAACCCCCACCTTGCGTGCCAGGTCTGAGGTGCCAGTCCTCGACCCTCGACGACCCCATGCCGGCCCCTGTGCCGCCGCCGCCCTGTGTTGTATGTCGTTGTGGCCTGTAGCCTGCAGCTGGTGGTGGTGGTGGGAGGACCGATGCAGGTGGAAAGATGGGCGGCGTGGACATCGAGTAGAATCGGCGGGCGATGCGGCGGGCGGCAAGCCGATGGGCGTAAGAACGGATGATTTGGCGAATCCCACGAGGAGGGTTAAAGCCTTGGAGTTGTGCTACGGTCTACGGTCTACGGTCTACGGATACTTTGATCTCGTACCTTTCTTTGTGCCTGACGCCTTGCACCTTCTTGCCTTGTTGTCATCGGCACGGCAGTACGAACCAGAGGTATTCGTCTTGTATAGCTGCAGTTCCCCAGGGTATTCACTGGTCAAGAAGCTACCTGGGATGCCTACAGCAGGTACCTACCTGGGGCAACAGCATCATTAATGGCAGGAGCCAGAACGACAGTGGCACGTGCAGTACGGATGGCAGTAAGTAAACTGTAGCAGTAGCAACCCAACAGCAACAGCAGGAGCAACACCAGCTGACAGCCCGCGCAACTGCCCTCAGTGCCCAGTGAGCAAGAATACCTACACAGGTACCCAGAGCTGGGTGTGCGGGGCCGGGGCGCCCTGTGGGGCACTGGGGGTTCGGTTGGAAACTTGGAATCTGCCAAATTGGCAGCAGCGGGAAGCTGGCAGTGGCAGTCATAGCACGCGGCACAGCAGGAAGGCGGCAGGGCCTTTGACTCGTTCTGCCCCGCTCTTTCCCTCTTTTCGCCAATGTGGAACCCCTTCCCAACTTTCCCCCTGTGAACTCTCAGAAAGGCCCCGCAAGTATGCTGTAATCCCGTACTGTATCTCCTACAGTAAGCGCACATGCCTCCGTCGTCATACAGTGTGTCCAATGAGCGGCCCCCAACACACGCCGGAGCGCCAGGTACTCCCAGGTACGTATCCCCGAGCTACGTACACCTGTTTCGGGTGAGGTCGCTTCCTGCTGCTGCAGGTCCCCATCTTTTCCGGTACGTACCTGCCTTATTCCATGCAGTGTGGTGCGCGCCTTCCAAGTTCCCGTTGCAGCTCTGACACGCACTTCATTTCGACGCAATCCCGTGATCCCTCCATGTGCTGCGGCTGCTGCTGACGATGGCCAGCTTCTGATCAATTTGCCTTCACCGACACGAACCCAAGTCTCTGTCGATATGGCATCTCTTTTCCTGTCTTCGAAGACGACCCCTCGTCCCGTCAAGCGGCCCACGGGCATCGCGGTCAGATCAGATCCCATCGACGTCTAAATTCGCCATCAGTTGATTCACTTCAGCCCAACTCGTTCCGCGCCTCATTCATGCAGCAGACGCAGGAAATAAGACGAATCAATCTTCGTCTAACACCGCATTATCAGCCCAAAACTTCGTCATCTCATCTTTCGCTCGGCAACCGTTCCTTCGTTCTCTTGCCAACCACGCAACCCTGAGCACTTGGGAACGAACGCTCAACAAAGGCACCTTTGGGTACGACAATAGCAACCAGCATCAGCAACACGAGCAGCACCAGCATCGTCATCGCCATCGTCAGCGGGGCCTCCTGCAACGCCGTTGGTGTTTGAGGGCGCAACTCAAGCCAACCTTTTTCCGTCTTCCATCGTATCGTCTCCCTCAGAAACCGGCGCCCCGTCTGGCGTCTTTGACCGGCCCTGTCGAGCTCGAGGACCCTTTTCTTTCCTGGACCCTGATTCAGCCCCCGGTCCGTCCCCTATCCTTGCGGCGAGCATCCCTTCGGGGCTCCTTCAATGGTACGGTGCCTAGCTTCAGTGTCGTACCGGTACCCTAACGGCCCCTAACATGCCTACAGGCCACAGTAACACCTCGCCCCCCGACCCCGGCTTCGCACTACGTAAGACGCCGAGGACCCCGATCGCTCACCCGGGTCGGCCATGCCACCGCATCGAGCCTTGGATGTGACATCGACCTCGCTTCCTCCGGGGGTTCGTCGGGCGACGCGGATCTGTCCTGACCTACACGAGGCCGTTATTTTCGACCACACGAGAAGAAGGTTCTAGCACGACCAGAAGCCGGAATGTCGCGAACGGTGCTCTCGCTCAGCTTTGCTTTGGATGATGATGATGATGGCGATTTAGGTGGACATTGTGCGCATGGCATGGGCAGATGAGCCAAGTCTGAAAACCGGCTTGTGAAATTCGATCCCATACCGTACGACTCAGACATCGCCCTCCCGCATGACACGGAAATCTGCATCCCCAAGCAACCAGGCGTCCAGGGTAAGGGTTCACGAGACCATTTGGCTCCAGCGAACAGCCTCAATTTTGGTCTACTATGCTAATTTCACGCGTGGTCAACCAGCTTCATCCCGCCGATGACGCCCTCGAACCCACTGCCTCCCACTGTGGCCAGCGGCGCCTCCACCGCCATCGGCGCCCACACGTACCGGTAGCCTTGCCAACCCATGATGGTCAGGAATTCCTTGGGCTCGCCGTCGCCGACGTCCAGGAACGTCTGCCGCCCCTGACCGATGAGGCTGGCGTTCGTCCACGACCCCACGGGGAACGTGTAGTTGAGAGCGTACGTGCTCTCTCCCGAGAAGAGCATGACCGAGTCCACCGTCCCGTTGCCGAACCACAGCCCGCTGTCTCCACCGCTGAAGATGGCCCCCTTGGACTCGGACGTGGGCTTGATGGAGAAGCTGAGCGTGTAGTCTCTCCCCTTTTGCGTGAGGGGCGTCTTAATGCTGCACGACGGAGTGAGAATGGCGCCCTCCTCGCCCATGGCGCACGTCGTCGTCGCGTGGTATCCGTTCCTCGAGAGGTCCTCGACCGCCGTTCCGTTGCGACCCCGTCCCTGTTTGAAATCGTATTCCACAATCGTCGGTCCTTCGGATGGTATTCTGCGGTCCAGGTTTTGGCCCGGCACTGACGGCTGCAGCACCGCGAACAAAGTCCCGTAGTCTCCCTCCGACACCTCACCCCCCCACTGCTTGTCCGCGAGAGCCGGCAGGCCGTCGCGCCACTGATAGTAGGCCTCAGTCACCGTCGTCGCGTTGGGGCCAAAGTCGTTCCACTGCGGCGCGATGTGACCCAGTAGCGCCGGGCTGTCGCGCGCCGCGTTGTTCGTCGCGTTGACGCGGTCGAAGATGTTGGGCGCAAAGGCCGAGCCGTCCGGGTTTCCGTGGAAGATGAAGTCAAGGCTGAGCTCGTGGCCGTACCATTCGGACCACTTGCCGACGGTGTAGATGTAGTCGCCCGAGTTGAGCACCTCGTAGCCGTTGTTAACAAAGTCCCAGAGCGGGTTCGCCTCGAAGTTGGCCCAGTGCTGGATCGAGACCGATTTGTTCACGTCGCCTCCGGACGAGGGACTAAAGGTGCCCCAAATCCGAACGTGTTTGCCCGATGTGCTCGTAATGTAGTCGTTCATGGAGTCCACGAAGCGCGTGTACTCTCCCACCAGTGCCCTAAGTCATTCGTGTTAGTGATATTATCGCTCCCTCGGCCCAATGTCCGTAATGTGGTACTCACTCTTCGCTCAACGTCGGATCGACATACTCGTCCGCCCCGATCGACACGGTCTTGGTATGGAACCACGGCAGGAAGGTCTCCCAAATCGTCTGCATCGTTGGTATCGTATCGGGGTGCGAGATGTTCAGTAGGCTTAGGTCGGGCGACAAGCCCAGCTCCGGCTTCCACTGTGTAATCACCAGCGCGTGACCGGGTGCCTCGATCTCGGGGAGGATCGTCACGCCCCTGGCAGCACACTTGCTCTGGATGTCGTCGAAGACGTCGCGCGTGTACGACTCGTTGGCGCGCTTGTTGAGCCCCTCGACGGCCGGGTCGTCGGACAGCAGGCGGAAGGCAGAGTACAGCGACAGCATGCGCTCGCGCGAGTAGATGGCCACGTTGTTCCACAGGTTGTCGCTGAGGTGCAGCTGGAAGGTGTTCTGCTTGAAGTAGGACATGTAGGCACACATCCCGACGATGAACTCGGGCGGGTAATAGTGGCGCGCGACGTCGAGCTGCGGCGGTGGTCAGCTTCACCATCGCTAATAACAACATATCTCGACTCACCATCATGCCGCGCGTTCCCCAGCCGGGACTGTCGACGCCGTATCCCAGCGGCACCTCTCCGCCGAGGGCGAGCTGCTGCATCACCGTCCTAGTCCCCCACCACGCGCCCAGCGGGCTCGCGCCGGAGATCAGGATCCCGTCCACCGTCACGTTCAGCGCGTAGCCCTCCGATGTCTCCCGGCCGGCGGCGTCGGTGAAGTCCGCCGCGTCGCCGAGGGTGAGGAACACGGCGCCCTCTTCCGCCCCGGCGCCGGTCTCTACGGGGATGGTGCGCCCGAGCGCGATGGCCATGTCCGACGCGAACGTCTCCGCGAAGGCCTGCAGCGTCGGCGGGATGAGGGTCTGGCCGCGCTCGTCGACCGCGGTCGCGAAGTCGGCGTGCACGATGATCTTTTTGAGCGAGGCGGAGGGGAGGGAGCCGCCTGTGGCGAGGTAGGGGACCGTCGGGAGGCCGGGAAGGGAGTCCGCCGCCGCGGTGAGGGCGAGGGCGAGGATGCCTAGGAAGCGCATCTTGCCTGTCGTCTTTGGCGAGGATGGTGCTTGACTCTTTCGTGTGGAATCGGCGGCATCGTGTCGAGTTCATATACATACATTTCTGTCCCTCTCTCGTAACTCTTTCGCATCTCGATATGTCGATCGTCACAATCACACGATGGCGCGAGGTAGATGCAGCAGGCCTCCTCCTACCCGGCCATCAAATGAGGGGGGGAAACATGCCAATCCATGGATGGAATGTCACCAGTGGTCCTGAGGATCCTCGCAGGTAGGAAGGTAGCAACCGGATATCAAAAGAAGGATGTTTACCCCGATGCGCGATGGTGTCACCTGTTTCTTTCCCCCGACGTAGTGTGTGAAGGTAGTGTTCTATCTGTGCTGTACCTTGCAGCATTGCGCGCGCTCATCACCCGCGGCGTCGCATTCTGCGGTCTCGATAGCAACGTTGCAATTTCGCGACATTGCACTTATCAGATAGCATAGTAGGTTTCGTTGTTGGTTGATACGCGCGCAGGAGGTAACCAACCTTGCTTGACCCCCTCGGCCGATGTGGAGATGCCGAGCTGCTACTGCGGAGCTCGAGGCCGGGGATGGATTACCGGGGTTTTTTGGGGAGGCGACGGGCCGGGAAGGTTTATACCGATGGGCGATTACAATACACTAGATCGAGTATCGCATGCTGGCCTGGATGGCTTTGGCATGTTGACATGGAATGTTACGCGTCTGCTGGAGGGCTGGGATCGTGAGATTTGCATCTTGCGTCGGAACGTTACGCGGGGATGTCGCGGGGCTGATGTTGATATTGATCTTTCCCGGCCTCACCATTCAGGCACGTCAGAATCGGAGTCAGATCTTTAAAGACCTTCCTCTGACATTTGACTGTTCTTTTGGGCGGTGCGTACGCGTCTCTGTCGGACCTGTCACTCATGCAATATGTTTAATCTGGCTTTCACGCGTTGACTAGTTGATCGCGAGATAAGGAGTGTGTTTATAGAACTTATATGAGCGTAGATATCTAGCTGGCTGATGAAGCTGATTTCTCGGAAGTGAGAGAGAGATAAGAGAGGAAGCCTTTGGGGAAATTAATGGCGCAAATTCGAGAAGGAAAGATGGTCGTGGATACGTGAGTCTTCTTGACAAGCCGGACAGGTGGGATTCAACCCCGTATCCAGCAGGCTCTCTTCTTGGTGGAAGTCAACCGGGGAGGACCTAGAATACGAGTTTAGTTAGCCTTCATCTTAAATAGTGGACTCTAGACTGTCTACTTGGATCGCTGAGAGTCGTTGAGGAGGGTGGGGGACTCACACAGAGAAGGGTTGGCGAGAGTCAGGATGTCTCGACCTTGCTGCCAGGACCATACAAGGACGGCAAGATATGTCGCCAGCGTTTCCAGTCTGCCCGGTTGTCGAACTTGTTCTTCAAGAAATTCCAGTTGAGAACCCGATGTGTCTCGACCTCGACTGAATTCTTTTCCACCAACCGTGTAATCAGAGATGAAAAGGGGAAAAAACATCAGCAGTCAACCCCAAAGGCGCGCCAACCGTGAACCACCAAATTGACCGAGGGAGTCATTGGAAACCCGAAGCCCGCTTAGCTACGGCCACGGCTTATCGTGGAGTAGATGGCGGAGTGGTCGTATCCGGGGTCGGTTGGGGCCCTGGGCCATTACGGCCGCCACGACCACCGCCAGGGGGAGTTGGGGGATCAGTAGGAGCCATTTTGGGCGGTCTCTTAGAGGTTTGTTAGTATAGTTAGAGTCGTGGATAGCCTGTATGTCTGGAATACAAGTCGTAGAGTGGATGAGATCTGGGATGGGAGAAGACTGCTGAGGATGTGATGCCCTGGAGAGATGCTGAGATGTCGATTGGGGGTAAGTCAAACCCGCGACTTTAATGGAATCGTTAGTCTGACAGAATGTCGCCTGGGGCCTTTGAAAATATCTGTCTGGAGATTGCTTGAGAGCATTAATGATGGCGTGTCTGCCGTGGAAAGACGTTGTTCAGTCGTGTTCGTCTTTCAAAGGAGGTCGCTACCTCTCGGCTGTCTGGCGGTAGAGAAGTATCACTAAACGGTATGAACAGTGCTTTTTGTAGGCCTTTTTGACTCTTTGCCAGTTACCGCTGTTGGTACTCGGTGAGTTCTGTCCACGCGATGCTGAAGTGGGGTTGGCCCTAGCCTTCATCACGTCGTGCCGGGTGCCACAGCACTTGAAATCAGAAAACAGCTTGTGTTCATAGGATTCATCGGTCTTTTTAAACTGGCGTGGTCTGAATGACGCTCAGCTTAGGCTGGGAGGGTCTTGGAAGAAAAGAACGGTTGGTTTAGTCTGGGCGAGTTGACCCCTGAAGATATGTTTGGTAAGTCCGAACAGTCTCAATCAGGGTGCCAACTCTCCGGGCGATTTTCGTGCCTAGATGCATGCTCTCTATGTGCGCCTATGTGAAATGAAAACCAAAACATCATCCGCTTGCTTCTGTGTGTACATGGATCGTAGCCGCCGTCTCAAGCACTGGCTCTGCCTCCTGCAGACCCGTCAGAAGCAAAGGAGGTTTCTGAAGCCCAGTGACGAATCCCAACGACTTCGCATGCCTCCAAAGTCCAGAGTCTAACAGGTCTGGTACACGGAGATCGAATGGGTTCAAATGAATGGCTCATGATAAAATATTGTCAATTGAATTTGGGTTCGTCACTTTAATTCATACTGTCGAACCCAGTGCCTCACGCATAGTGATTCTGCACTTTCAGTCCCTTAAACTGGAATGAAGTCCCCTCTCGTTTGTCGAGCACCGTCTTATAATGGACATCCTTCACCCTTGCCCGGACATACTCCGTCCCAGACGGAACCGGCCTATCCAAATCCCTATCTTCTTTCCTAAGGAGTCCGAGTCGATCCAGAAGGGGCGACGGCACCGTCCTCATGGGCGTGTGGTCGCCAGGCCGGCTAAAGTACAGCAATCCAAGACGTGGAATGTCGATCTGGTCCTTCGGGGGCTTCACCACGCGATGAATCGTCGACTTGATGAACCCTGTTTCCTGTCAGCATCACCTAGCCACGATCTGAGGGGCAGACTTACCATTTGTAAGGAACGTCAGAGTATCCGCAGCATTACACGTAATCCCGCCCTCCACCGGCTTCACATACTTCCACTCCCCCTCAGGCGTCCTAATCTGCAACCCCGCGACGTGCTGCGAGAAAAGCAGCGTCAGGCTGCCAAAGTCGGTGTGCCCACCCTTCGAGTACGCCTCCGCCCGGTCCCACTCCTCCTCCGTGCGGACGTTGTAGATCATGTACCGCAGATGGTCGTCCGAGACCTGGTCGTACACGTGCGCGTCGCTGAGGTAATCCTCCGGCAGCTCCAGGATGATGGCGATGAGGACGAGGAGCTTCCGCGCGACTTCCCAGACGTCGCGGTGGAAGGCGCGGATCTCGTCCCAGTTTGCTTCGATGAGGCGGTGGCGGCCGACATCTTTCCATGCTGGGATATCTTTGTGGATGTTCAACTACTTAGACGTCAGAATTCGTTGCCGGTGTAGGGGTTTGAAAAAGGGTTCACCATCTCAATGTTTTCTTTGACACCCGTGTCCCCGATCCACCTCTCATTCTCCCTGTACCCGAAATACTCGCCTTCCGCAAAGTTGCACGGGAACCGCCTCTTTTCCTCGAGCGGCTCCTTGAAGAACGCGTTTCCGATGCTGAATTGGCGTAGGATGCGCTCGTCGTCGATGCCGGTGCCTGTAACGACCCAGAAGCCCACCCGAGTGATGGCGTCGTAGAGCTGCTTCGCCAGATTCTCTTTCCCCCCGGGCTCATCGAAGTGAGAGAGGTCAATGGTGGTCAGAGGCGCCCAGTCCAAGTCCTCCTTCGTCTGCGGAGGGCGAGACCAGGGCTTGACCAGCGGCCGGCTGGCGGGAGAGGGTTCGGGCGAGATTGCGGATGGAGCCATGCTGGACGTCTTTTGGGGACTGGTGCAGTTTGTGGGAGGAGGTACGGGAATGAACAAGTGTAATGCAATTGAAGGAGCTTGGTGTTGGTCATTGACCAATCTCGGAGGTTGACCTCGCTCGCGCGGGGTCAATGAGGCGATCACCATCGCGTGCTCGGGAACCCCAAAAACGTGCTTGCTCGAGAACAGTCATTGGGTACTATCAACTGCCCACAAGTCTTATCTGAGCGACTGTCATTGGGGGATAATACCCTTGATCTTGGTGTCACTTTTCATTTTGAAATAGACCCAGATACTTCATCTTCTTAACAGCCTTCGCATCATAGGTACTAGACTGAGAACTATTGAGGACAGCTCCTGGTCAAGCGACGTCAACCACAGGATTGCGATAGTCTTGAATGGGACTTGAGGCCAGTGACATCTTAACGGCAACATTCACAACTTTCTTGGGCGCAGCCCTGATTGTTGCGCACTGCCTTGGATCACCTCGGGGTGGCCGAGCACAACCCAGAATCTTCAGGAAGCTGGCACAGACAACCCATTGCGGATGAGCACAATGGACCTCCACTCGGTGTCTGTTCTGCGTTTTCCTGGGCCATCGGCGAAAGCTCCGGGGGACGTCAACGACACCCTTCTTTAGTTTGAACCCGCGGGGCTTCACACATACAGTAAAGTGGGACTATCGTCTTCTTTAACTCATTATCGACATTCAGTCTTTGATAGTGTTGTTTCTTGTCTCTATACAGGGCATCTCAGCGGAATGATCCACAGCAACGGGGCGGGTAATTCCCTTGGGCGGGTGCACTGGAGCCCTAAGTGGGGATCACAGCTTCAATTACGTCCTTGCTTTCTGAATTTTCATCTGCAATAACGACTACCAATCCTCGATAGTCTAGTGGTGAGGATATCGGCTTGTCATTCTACGATTCGCCGGGGACCGGGGTTCAATTCCCCGTCGAGGAGTTTCTTTTGCATTTTGCAGCTTCGTACGTCGTGAACGAACGTCTACTGCTTTTTGCTGTCTGAGTCAGTGTTGGTCCTATACCTGGTTCACTAGTTCCTTCCCTCAGACTATGATAGATGCACCCGCTTTGAGCCTCTTGTGTGTTTGATTCTAAGTAAACTAACGCTTGCTTAACGGGGCGGCGTGGAATGACGTGCCGAGCCGAGCCGAGAACCTGGGGCCCGTTGACGCCATATCGTCTCGCCGTTTGCGAGATGCTTCCCGTCTTTGGGAGGGCGGACGAAGCGGTCTTCTTGGAATGGTTATTGCATCCGGTCTATAATTAAAATGTTCGTGCTATGAGTCAACCCTTTCCGGCTTGGACACTCCGCATCACGAGGCCTTGGAATGTCCGCAACGGGGAAGCATCGTATATCTCCCGTAAACGCGAACGCCAAGAGAATATCCACACCTTATTCTTCCTATGATCATCGAAACAAACTGTATGGACCATCTAAATTCTGTCAAGTTGGTTAATCCGGTGATCTCGGCTGAAATGGCGCTCCATCCGGACGCGTCTTGGGAACACCTTGGCCGACGAAAACGGCGTCCGAAATCCCTCGCGACGATGATGACCTTCCGGTTGGCATCTGGAAGACCTCATACGAACCCCGCATGATGCAAGACGATGTCTCGTTCTGGAATACAATGGGTGACGAGATGCAGAGGCACGAGACCAAACACCAGGATATAAAGAGTTACGATGATCGTGCCGTCTGGTTCTTGCTTGCCAGCCAGACACATCGAGACATCAGCAGAATTTGCCTCAATCAATCGACCAGAAAACTACCAGCCCGTTTTCTCTCCTGCCACAGATATCACATTCAACATGCGCTTCGCCGGTCTCTTCTCCTTCTTCTGCCTGTTCGCCAGCGTCCTGGCCACCAGCGTCTTGCTTCCCCGGTACATCATCATCCTCAAGCCTGTAAGCCAGTCTTTTCCTTGGAAAATTGATTCTCCTCGCTGATGTTTCCGTGCGCTCTCAGCGGGCCATTCTTGACGACTTTATCGCGACGCTCGAGCAGGGCGGCAACATTTGGGTCGTCCGGCGATACGAGTCGCACGCATGGTTCTACGGCGCCGTCATCAGCACCCAGTCGTATAACCTCACGACCCTGAGGAAGTTCCCCGAAGTCCTCGTCGTAGAGGAGGACCGCATCATAACCATCGACCCCATTCCCGGCCCTGTAATCCCTCTCGACGCTTAAGACAACAGCCACACAAGCCAAGCGCAGGCCAGCGAACGTCTGGTAACCTAAAATCACCTTGAGAGTATGTTCACTACAAGAACACGAAGGGGGGCATGGAACTGATGCCTGAATTGAACTGGAAAGGGCGGTTAGGGGAAGATCGTTTCAAGCCCGGCCGTCAATGGCCAAACGGAGATTCTGAGCAGATGGCTTGTAGTTACGAAGAGGTCAGACAGGACAATGTTGAAGATCAGCATGCAATGGAGGTAAAGCTGACTGCTTGCGTCAAACCACACTAAGCAGGGCTAGGTGTAACCAACTGGATCTTCACCATGCGAGTTGCCACGCTATTTCGTGCAGGGCAAAGGCCCATTAACCTAATCCGGTAAATCCCACGCAGAGATGCCCGCGACATGAATGCAACTCTTGCTAAGCCCCAAGCCATGCCATGTCATGCCAACAACAATAGCTTGTCTTGGCTGATTCGCCTGTGTTCTACGTCTCTCAAAGACGACATCTTGACAGATGGCGGATCGAATCCCTGCCCCCGCAGTCCCTTGGCATCGTAGCCAGAATGGTAGCGGTTTGGTCCGCTTCGGAGGGTTGCACACTAAGCCAATGCCACGAACTGCAGAACAAAGAGGCAGCGGCCGCGATGGCGCTGACATGCAGCAATGCAGCAGAAACTCACGTACTACTGCGGGATGGGCCTGATTAATATGCGAGACTGGCGCGATGGCCCGGCTTTCCAACCCGTTTTGGGAATTCGATGTCACGATGGGTTATAGCGCAGAGAGTCCACATGTTGCGCCGCAGTTTAACAGCTTTGGGACCTTTTTAGACCTTGCTTTCGCCTGCCGCCGCTTCCGTCGTCCCTTTCATCCCAACCTTCTTTCTACCTCCATCCTTGAAGACATTTCGTTGGAGCAAGTCGTCGTGATGGCCAAGGGCAAGAGAGTCGCCGTGGTCGGCTGCGGTAAGCCGTTCAAACAACTAGGAAGCTTTCACCCTGTCCACTGACAACTCTCCAGGTCCTCTGGGACTCGTCTCCCTCAAGAACTGTCTGGAAGAGGGGTTCGACGCGCACGCCTTTGAGAGCAGTGACTATGTGGGCGGCCTTTGGCATTACACGACCGAAGACAAGACCTCGGTGCTTCCATGTGGGCAACCATCATTCCCGTTAATATTGGATTCCAGTAACAAGTCGTAGCAACCATCGTGAACATCTCGAAAGAGAGGGTGGGTCGCATCAAACAGCCCAGGCATCTGCCCGAGAGAAGACTGATGGAATACTCTTCAGGGATGTTTCACAGACTTTCCGTTTCCGGCAGGTAAGCTACTGATTTCGTCTGAGCGTTGAGATGAGATCTCGCAAGACTCACACTCGCCAGACTCGCCCAGCCTGTGTCCAGCCATCGAGGTCCAGAAATACCTCGAAAGCTATGCCGACCACTTCAACCTTCGCCCCCATATCAGCTTCAACACGAAAGTGACCCGCGTGCAGCGCGACGAGAAAGCCGACAAGTGGATTATCAAAGTCGAGGGCTCGGCGGATGAGGCCTTTGACCGGGTCATCATGGCGACGGGTCTCCATCGAACCCCCAATTACCCCAGAATCGAGGGTATTGAGCTTTTTGCGGGCAGGCAGATCCATTCCAAGTCCTTCAAGAGGTAAGGAGGTCGTGTTTTCCCAATGATGTTAAACTGCGCTGGCTGACATCGCAACCCAGCCCCAAGGCCTTCCACGGCCAAAACGTCTTGGTTGTCGGCTTAGGCAACACCGGAGCAGACACAGCTGTGTCGCTCATTGGGAAGGCGAACAAGATCTACTCGTCTCACAGACACGGAACCGTCATCGTAAGTTGGTAGTTCGTTTATGCATCTGTTTCAATAAGTCCAGCATGGGGCTCAACAAAAAGCACACCAGATCCCAAGGACCAAAAACGGCAGGTCGATAGACCACTCCGTCAACTTCCGCTTCATGACGATCCAGCGCATTCTGGAGCGCCGCGTCCCCAAGCTAGCCGAGGGCTTGTACGAGGATTTCGTCAAGAAACTGCAGAACGAGGCCTTCGAAATCAGGCCCGAGTGGAGGCTCTCCCCGGCGCCGAGCCTCAAGACCACGCCGCCTATCATCTCGGACACGATCGTCCAGGCGTACGCGAGCGGCGATGTCGAGTCCGTGCCCGGGATCCGCAGGGTCGCCGGCCCGAAGGAGATTGAGCTCGACGACGGCAGAATAGTTGAGGTCGACGCCATGATTTACTGCACGGGGTACAACCCGGATTTCAGCATGCTCGATCCGAAGGCCGATCCGACGAGCAGACCGCCCACAAGGTGGCGGAAAGCGAGGGGGTCCAGGGGGAAGCCTTACCTGCGGCTGTACCAGAACGTCCTGTCTGTAAAGTACCCCGAGTCGCTGGCGTTCATGGGCTGCGTCGCGCTTTCGGCGGGCGCGTTCCAGATCTTTGATCTTGCGTCCATGGCGGTCGTGCAGCTGTGGAAGGGCGGCTCGCCTCTGCCGCACAGGGGAGAGATAGAGCGCGAGGTCGCGGACCACGAGGACTGGATCGTCGGCCTGGCGCAGAAAGAGAGCGTCCACGCGCAGATGGTGCAGGGCCATAGCTGGCTGGAATGGGCAGACCGGACAGCCGGCTGCGGCGTGAATGAGTACCTGGGCTGGGGGTGGGAGGGGTGGAGGTTCTTCCTCCAAGAGCCTGAACTCTGTGGTCTTCTGATGGGCGGGCTGTACAGTCCGCACATCTATCGGTTCTTCGACGGAAAGAGGAAGAAGTGGGACGGCGCGAGAGAGGAGATTGAGAGGGTGAACAGGACGCCTTGTGTGAAGAGGAAAGAGGAGTAAGGACTGTATACACATAAACTTCCCGCTTGATTTCCCAAGATTTCAGGCGAGCGAGGCAGGATGATGATGTCACTGCTTAAGGACTGTTTTAAATGATAGACATACTGACAGTTTAATGGGCGCGTTCGATATATCTATCATCTTATCTATTTTTGTTGTATCATATGGTGATTTGTGGCTTCTAGCTGTTATTCGAAGTGACAGGAAAGTCGGTGGTAGGTTCAAGAGAGCTGGGCACCAAGTCTCAGGGGCTATTTGCCACCCGCGCTGGGAATACGCTCTCCTGAACCATGGTTCTGATCTGCCGTTACACCATGCGACATTCTTCGACTTCTTGCGCGGCGTTGGGCGCCTCTTCCCCCTCAGCGGGAGCTGCCTTCGGCCAGGGCCACCATCCCAAAGACATGTCCTCGATACTCGCCGTCCACTTCGAAGTATCGCTCAGTTCCGACAGGTGACAGACTCGTCTGCAAGTCCATCTTAGTTCAGCGCGTTCGTCATTTCACGAAAGTGACCAGTCGATAAATTGACGTGTGCTCGTAGCAGTTCTCGGACGACCGGCGGAAGCCCTCCCGCATCAACTTGGGGAGGCAACTGGTCTTGAAAATGAACCAAGCCTTCCACTGGAACTCTTCCACGTTTCGCAACTTGGCTCCGTCATGATTGCCAAAGGCAAAGACAACGTTGCGGTCGTATCTGGACCGCGCCGGAGAGTCGAAGCCCACTTAGGGGGCCCGTTGGCGTGAACAAAGCAAAGAAACAAATGGTAAAGCCGGAGCGAATGGCCGTTGCAGGGACCAATTTCCGATATCATTGTGCGCTGGTGATGAGGCGATATCATCATACGCGGGTGGAGGGACGATGACAATGCGCGCTGGTGAGGAGGCGATATCAGCATAGGCTGGTGGACAGTCGATTTCAGTATACGCTGGTGGAGCGTCTGAATTTCGACGGGAAGACCTTCGGAGCTTTTGGAAAGCTCTTCGGAGATTCCGGAAAGCTGAAAAGTTGGACATGTTGTCGGTGTCAGAGAGTTGGCAGTCTTTATCGTGAAGACAGATGATGGGAGAACAGTAAGGGAGATTGAGTCGTCCTTGTCCGTTGTTGTTCTTGTCCGTCGTCGTCCGCTCTTTAATATTGCATTGAGGTTGGTCAATTGTGGTTGCTTGGTTGATGCCAATCAACTAGAGACAACATGCTCGGGAGGTCGTGCTTTATAACTCGAGGCAATGTCATCGGAGAAAGCTCAAACTTACAGTCTAAAGGGCTTGCAAAACAACTCGCACCTTAATAGTTCCCGAGCCTGAGAACTTGATTTATCGAAGCCGAGCCCAGAAACCTCGTCAGGACAATATCTCTGGGATCAATTTTTTTTTCCTGTTCTTTGCATTGAGCTTGCCGTCTACTTACCAATGCGGTCTTGTCCAGAGATCCAAATTTAGCCACCTGCGCTAGGAACAATCTCTCCTGAACCATGGTTCTAATCCGCTATTATATCGTGCTCCGACAGTCCCAGTGTGATTTATCTTCCCGAATTCTTGCGCGGGGTGCTGGAGCTGCTTGCTTGTCGCGTTGGGAGCCTCTTCCATCTCAGTGGGAGCTCAAAACCTCATCCACGACTTGGGCAAGGGCAGCAACCATACCGGAGATACTGTTTCTCTGGGATTAAACTTTTTTTCTTCCTTTTGCAACGAGTCCACATACATACGACTACGGTCTTGTCTTGAGATCTAAGTTCAGCCAGTTGCTGGGCCAGGCAGGAAAGCGGTAATCGGCACACCATCAATCAGATTCTCACAAAGAACGAGGCTTCCCTATTCAAATAGTACACTTTATTTTGGATACAGGACATCATGAGAGAGACTTCTGGGCTCAAAACGACCGTAAAATTCCTTTTCTGCAAGTCGCCCAGGACGCGGTTTCAACCTAGCACACGCCGGGTTCAACTTCTCAAGCCATACTATCAAAGTTTGTCTCCGGTGTTCTCGTCAATTTCTGTAAACTGGCCCAGCGTGGGTTCACCCTCAAGCAGTCTGCCATTCATCAACCCGGAAAGAAAAGCCCCCTGGCCAAGGTAACTTTTCTTTTTATATCAGCCGTATCAGCTGATCGGCATTTTGATGTTCTTCACATGGGAGTCTTTGCACTTCTAGCCCCAGCCACAAGGCCTCGCCGCCTTCTTCCTTCCATGCAAATGACCTCAGACCAATACGACGGAAGACGCCGCTTTCTCGATTAACAAGCTCTAACAACAGTACGTCGACAACGTTCTTGCCCGACTTCCTCATTCTCGCTGGCATACAAAACAGCGTAAACTCGCCAATATGTAGCTCAAGCTTCTCATCGACGACGTCAAGATGGATTGACTCGGCGCCAGATTTGACGGGAACCCCGTTGATCGAAATCTCCCATGAAATCTCCCATCCAACGCAGTCATCTCGTTCACTGCGGGCTTGACGGCTGACGGACAGAGCCTCAAACGACCCCATAGCCGCAGCCATCCGCCGGTAATAAGCCATGTGGTGTCGTCCGTGGCGTAGTCAAAATGAAAGTCTTGCAACCTAATGAGCAGAATCTCACTGTCTTCGCAGAGGAAGCCAGATATCACCCTGCCGTCGACCGACGCCCACGATCAACTTGGCGCGCAGTACCCCCGAGTCGGTGTCGTGGCGGGTCGTCTTTCAGCGATCGACCACAGGAGTTCGACTTCCAGTTGGCCGAGCCACATCCCCGCGACGTACTGCTCCGCCAGGATCGATGACATCCTCTTGGCAACGGCTGAGAGGGCGATCAGCTCGTCCTCGGGAAAGGTGAGGTCGCTCGCCGTATAAACCTCGACCATCTCCTTCCAGAGCAGACGGCCGTGCGTGTTCTTCGGCGTCCCGGAGTCGAGGCCCTCCTGCTCCCGCGCGTTCTTGAGCTTCCAGGACGCCGGCAGCACCCCGCGTGGAAATATGTCCACGGTGTCCTTCTCCCAGCACTCCCAGGCTATGTGGCGCTCGCCAAAGTAGAGGATCCGGGGCGCCAGGATTCTCTCCTGGAGGACCCACGCCTTGGTGTTGATAAGCACCTCCGAGACCCCCGTCTTCCAGAAGTAAGCGTCTGAGATGCTGTAAGCCGCGTTGCGGCCGTTGACGCGCAGCTCTGTTGCGTGCGGCACATGGGCGTCTGGATCGCGACGGCAGAAGAGTGACTTGTGGGCGTCTGTGGCGTGCGCTGCGGAGATGTTACAGAAGGAGTTGAGAAAGATGTCGTGCATCTGCGCGGACTCGCGCTGCCAGTCCGCGAGCCTGTCTCCCTTTTTATTATACATAGCGAGTCTAACCACAGGTATCTCACTCCCAGCTGTTTTGTGACGTTGGCCGCGTCTTGGTATAGCTGGCGCAGGCTTTCTAATGGATGGCCGCGCAGCATTTCTGCGTAGTTCTATGTTGGTTTCGAGACTCGTGCACTCTTTGAAGCCCCAGCAGTGGCTGAGTGTCGTGTATGGGCCTTGGAGGTTGGAGTCGCGAGTCTCTATTAGTCTGAAGTTCGAATGCGATCCTGGCGGGTCGATGTTAAGCAGTCAGCTGGGATACCATTTTGAAGTCAGCATCGTATTTGTACCAGCACACTGCTTGTGATCCATGGAGCACTCCGTGACCCAGGACTTCGCCAGAGTCATTGACCTGTCGGACTTGGTGTCATCCGGCAGGGTCGTTTCCCTCTTTTTCAGCCTTGCAACATTATTAGTTGCGTAGTAGGTACCCGATCTTCCGCTTCGTGTCTTGTGAGTAGAGCAAAACGTTTTACAGAATGGCATACCCTGACAGATTTGTAATGAGAACAACGCATCCCTGCACTGGACCTCCGACTCTGGCTCAAAGCTAGACGTCTTCGGGCAGAACGCAATGTCGACGTAGTAGTAGTCGTTGCCATCACGGGCTTGGCGTATTCGTAGCAGCGTGACGGCACGCTGGGGCACTGTAACAGTGGCATCGCGAGCCAAATCCGTGATGGTCTGGCGGCGGGTCAGCGGCCTTCCGGCGGGCCCCTCGGCGATGTTCCGCTCGCCGGATCCAAGGGTTGCCCATAGACGATTGCATATGTAGCAGCCGGCTTCCAAGGACTGCAGAAGGTCCTTGCAAGCCTCGTGGTGTAACAGACACAGCTCATGTCGAGAGCGGAAGTATTCGCCGACGTCGTAAAAGAGCAGCCGAGTCCGGCAGGTGTGGCAGATCATGTTGAAGGATGTAGACAAAGGCCCGCGGCGACGCTATTCCACGTGATGAGTTGGTATTGACTGACAATGTGGAAGGATTAGAGGCGAAAGTGCAAAACTATCATCAACCACCTCTAATATGACAGCTGTTTGGAACACCTTACGCTATCTGTAAGACAACATGAGAGTAATAGCCAATCCGACCGTTTCCTGACAGCAGTTGCAAGCTTCTTGCGTGTTGGTGACTTCTTCACGAGTAACGAGAGTCATTGCAGATCTCCTACGTAGCAGTCCAGCACGATGTGAACCCTCCAGCGTGTATTTGGGGTAACCTGGCATGTTGATCTTCAGTCTCACTCTATTTACGTTGTCTACTTCGCTGTTCGTCCTCACTTATTATAGAGAGTAGATAGCCCGAGCCCGCGGCTCTCCACGCCTCATACCCCCCGGGAGGTCTGCCGCAAGGGCGGCTGCGCCCTTGCCGCCACGGCGTTAAATATAAAACAAACAAACAAACTCACTTATTATAGCCTGTCTCAGTTCATCGGTTGAGACATCTGCCTTAGTACGCAAGGGGTGTAGATCATCAAAATCTTAAGACGTCCCTCGTGAATTCACGCGTGTGCTACAGCTTGTGAATCTCCAACAACGTAAGTAGCACCGTCAGGCAGCAAGCTTTGCCCCCGCCGTGCCGATTATGTTGTCCCACGTCCATGCTCCAGCTTATGGGACACTGCTGGGACATAGTGCAACATGAACTGAAGTCGAACTCAAAGGTCTTCCCAATAGCTGCAGCGTATTATTGATACTGCGCGTCATCCTTAATACGGCAGTAAACCTTGAGGCTTCCCTTGTGGCTGGGGCTGAATTGAAAAAGCCCATGGCAAAACTAAGACATGGTATCACTGAAGAACAACACAGGCTGTTTCAATTGAGAGAGGAACATGAAGTTACTGAAATGTATTCCACGAAGGGTATCTAATGTAAGAATCGAACAATGGCAAAATGGCTGGCACATTCTCAAGAATGGCCGGCACTGCCTCGCCCAGTCGCATGGCCATCACACACAACCGGCGTCTTGACTGCGCGTACCCAGCCAAATCAACGAGGTCAGGAGCACCGCTCCCAACTTCTCTCCCACGCGATCCGCTTAGCACTTGGCACCGGAGCCGGAGGGGATGTTGGAGCAGTCCTTGGAGGTCTTTCCGCCGGTGACGGAGACGCCAGACCACTTCCAGTTGGAGCACGCACCCTTGGCGCAGAGGATGTAGACGTTGGTGCCCTTGGCGGCAACGGTACCCTTGACGTTCTTGACGGTGACGTCGGTGATGGGGATACCGCCGGTGGGCTTGCCGGTAGGGCTGCCGTTCTCGTAGTCCTGCTGGATGACGATGCCCTTCTTGTTGATGTTCTTGAGGGTGATGTTCTCGAAGGTGATGCCCTTGACGGAGCCGGTCTTGTTGGCAATGGTCTTGATACGGATACCGTTGTCGGCCTTCTCAATGGTCGAGTCGCGGATGATTATGTCCTTGACCTCGTTGGAGCTGCGGCCACCGACGGAGCCGATGGACAGGCCGTGGGAACCGTAGCAGTAGCCGTTCTCGAACGTAATCTTGGTGCCGGAGTTGATGGCCAGGCAGTCATCCTGGTTGTACACCTTGGCGCCGGAAATGGTCACGTCGTTGGAGTTGCCGACATCGAAGGCATCGGTGTTGTGGCCGCCCTTGGTATCACCGTCCTTGTTGTTGAACTCGACGTTGAGGCTGGAGAATCACAAGAGTTAGCATCAAGCAGACCAACAAAATCCCCAAGTCACTGGTGGAAAAACTTACACCTTGAGGCCGGAGACGCCGCTGATGCTGAAGCCGTGGGCGGGGGTGTTCTTGACCTTGAGGCCAGAGATGGAGCCGTCGTTGATCTTGACCTTGAAGAACTTGGGCTTCTTCTTGCCGCCGTTGCCTCCCTTGCCGTCCCACCATCGCTCGCCCTCGCAGGAGATGGAGTGGCCAGAGGCGCCGATGACGGACACCTTCTTGCCGCCGACGGCGATGAGGGGGCCCTCCCACTCCTTGTAGCCGAAGGTGGTGGTGCCCTTGAAGGTGACCTTGGTGCCGTCTTTCAGGCCCGTGAGGTCGAGCGTCTGGCCGGCGGGGACCTTGATGCCGTTGAGGACGATGTCGGTGCAGGACGTCTTCTTGGACATGGCCGTCTTAGCGTCGGTGAAGGTGCACGAGGCGCGGGTGTCGAGCTCGGCGGGGGCGGCGGCGGCCAGGGCGCTGAGGCCCGCGATCATGGGGAGGAAGCGCATCGTTTCGGTTTTGGTGTGGTCAACACGAGATGGAATACGTCAAGTATGTACGGAAAAGGTTCCGAAGAAAAAGAGAGACTGGAGTTGGTGTAGAAAAAAAGAGTGTGGTCTGAAAAGAGTGAACGAAAGTGAGCGTGAAGAGCACAGTGAAGCTACCAGAAACGGTCGACGGAAGGTGGGCAGAAGAATGATATTTATAAGAGAGCTTCTCTCCTTTCGATCGATCCTGGACGGTTCCTCCGCATATTACGCCGTGATAATGGGAGAATGGCGGGCTCCCATCGGATAGTCGGCATCGTTGCTGCCAAACTCCCCGGCTAGTTGGAGGAGACGGTGATTTCGAAAGGCACCTTCAATCTGCACTCGCATCCCGGAGATTCCCCTCCCACCCCCCTTTGGCGGAGTGAGGAGACCGCTCCACTCTCGCCGAAATGCCTCGAAGCTTCAAATTCTGCACTCCCACGGCACGTACTAGCGCGGCGTGGAGTGCTCTAGCTTCGCAGACGCTGGGAACTCGACAGCTCACAGGTCACAGGAGACAAATGACACAATGGCACGACCCAGTCGACAGGGCTGACTTACACGACTCGGTCAGCGCGAGGACGGTGGAGGTTCCAGACCCCGTCCCGCCCTACGAGTTCCGCTCTACCAAGAGACGAGCCCATCCTAAGCTTTCGTCCAAGACGACAGGAACCGTGATGGAACCAGTCTTCGCCCGCGAGAACACCGCGTGGCGGATGCGAAGGACTGCCTGAACTGGCAGTCCCAATCTCGGCGGCATCTTGGCTTTCTCTTGGCTTAGGCTTAACCTGCCGATCTATCCGATCATGGGCTTTTTGCGCCCCAGAAGTACCAGTTTGCTTCTCCACCGGATCCTGTGGTTCGCCCTGTGTGAAAGGGGGAGGATTTCAGGATTTCCCACTCGTCCCGCTGAAGTTCTCCATCACCTCGCATGCGATTATCGAGGTTTGGATGCCCCTCTGTTTCTGTCGTGGCTCGACACCTCCTTTCATGATGGGTGGTTGTCAAAACTCGCGAGGCCACCCGCGGGCCCAGCATCATAATAAAGATTTTAATCAACCGCCTCCTGGAGGCTCCGGCTCGCCGAAAGTGGTGTGATTAACCTTAAAAGCCCTAATTGCAATATAGCGCGGGTGAGTATCCGATGTCCCCGGCGGCCTTGTGGGGACAGGAGGCTCTCTAAGCGGATACGGGCTGACGCGTAAAGTTGCCCTCGGTGGAGTGAGGCTCAACGGGGTTTGCCATGTTCACCGTGAGAAGAGAGTCGACTGATCGGCCGCCCGTGTCAAGATTAAACGAAAACGAACGCCTTCAACCAGGACGAACTGACGGCTGTTTGCTCCTGGCCATGTGGGAACGGTCTCCGTTGCGTCGGAGCCCTGCCTTATCCATCATCCCACGTCTACCGGCCGACGATTAGGCCGACGGTCTGGTGCCCCCGATGTGGAAACCTGGAAAGCTAACGTTGGCTCTAGCCTGCTCCAGCGCGCTAGACATCTCACGACGCAATTTCGTCGGCAACCTACAACCGTCTTGGTAGATCATGCATTCGCCCAAGATACCGGTTCTCGCGGCGGCAGTTAACATATTTGAAACATGCCGGCTTCTGTACGCTTAAATCCAGGGCTCCGCAGTGACGCGTAGCAGGCTTTACTGGTGGGAAAAATTGCGAGGTTCATCAGTAACGGCAGTTCCACCTGTCATCTCTACTTATCTCATCTCCTTTTCTGCTCGGGCAGTTGCGGAGCTATCTCGCTACAGGTGGCTCCGAAGCTCGTCCTCCGTCCACTTCCACAGCTCCTCCCTCTTCTCCTTGTTCTCGCTCAGCCTGGTGCCCTTCCCAGTCACGCCAACGGGGTGGTAGAAGGTGCCGCTCTTCACGTCCGGGCTGAAGGACGCCCAGAGCTGGTTGAGCGCGCCCTTGGCCGGGCTGACGCACACGACCTTCGCGCCCAGGTACACCGCGATGCCGACGAGGACGTTGGTGCTGGCGATGACCGAGTTGACGAGGTTGGTCTCCACGACGCCCGGGTGCACGCTGACGACCCTGATCTCCGGGTTGCGCTCCGCCAGCGCGGCGGCATAGTGGATGTTTGCGAGCTTGGAAATGCCGTACCGGTTGCGGCTGGTGATCTCGGACATCATGGTTTTGAGCGCCTCGAGCTGGTACGTGTCCTTGGGGGCCCAGCCCTCAGCCGCGGAGGAGAGGAAGACGACGCGGACGTCCGGGTTCTCGGCCGCCGTCTTCTTCAGGGTCGGGAGGAGGAGCTGCGTGAAGAGCGCATGGCCCATGTGGTTGGTGCCGAACTGGATCTCGTAGCCGTCCTGGGTGAGGCCGTCAGGCGTGGACATGATGCCGGCATTGTTGATGAGCAGGTCAAGCCGGTCCGAGGACTCCCTGAAGGTCTTGACAGCAGCTTTGATGCTTTCGAACGACGCCAGGTCAAGTGGGAGGTAAGTAATTGGTGACACGCTGGATCCCTCCTTTTGCAGCGTCTCGATGGCCTTTTCGCCCTTCTCCCTTGAGCGTCCTGCGAGATAGACGTGCGCGGGGTTGTGTTTGGAGATTTGCCGGACCGTCTCCAACCCGAGGCCGGCGTTCCCGCCGGTGACGATGATGACTTTCCCGGTCAGGTCGGGGATGTCTTTGTCCGGGTTGAAGTTCTGCCCGCCCACAAGCAATGCTGCCGCCATTTTGCCGGTAGATTTGGGTTCTGACTGATTATATTCTGTCGTGGACCGTGGACGATCGATAGTTGACACCACGCTGCTCCGCTCCTTGTAGTGCAAGCTTTATGTATACTATGGTAGGCCGCCAAAGTTTCCCGTTTCACACTCGGCGTCCGACCGTACCGGACGTCCATGTCTGCTCGCTGTTCACTGGTAATGTCAGCCGCAGAGTGCATGTGGTCGTGCGGTTTCAGGGACCATGCCGTCGTCCGATGTTTCACCGGCAGCACTCAAGTCGGCAACGTTTGGTAGGTCGCGTTTGCGGCAGGCCCATTGGATGATGAGCATATTTGACTTCCCGAGGCGTGGCGGTGTCGAAGCAAGTAGCATTAGTGCGCATTTGGAGACCATATGAACAACAGGAGGTCGGGTCGGGAGGATTCCCAAGTCCGTTGCAGGAGTCATCAAAACGTTAAAAGCCCGAAATGCCGCATGAGAGCAGTCATTGGGGTTGCTGGCATTGCAAATGCAGGTGCTACGCGTACGAAAGTATGTGTCATTCTTTGCCAGGTTTTGAACTGCTCTATTCTCTTCGGCCACAGAAACATGCGAAACCTGTCCAAGTTGTCAGCATATATAGGGATGGCTGGTGTTATTACATGTATTCTAGGGCAGCAAAGCTACTTGTTTCCCATTCGCTAGGACCTGAGACTATATTATGCCCGTCCTACGCGGTTGATATCGGTTATGGTATCTCAAATGCCTACCGTGACGCTACTTGTGGTACGTGGAGTGGTCAACTGCAGGTACCTTTTTGGTAATTTCCGCAAGATAAAGACAAGTATGAATCATCTTTCTACAGATAGCTAGTAGGTGATGAGAAAAAAGAGAGCTACTCTGAAATACAATAAACTATACAATGCTAGGGGCGAAGTGTCTGAAGTTTGCATAGGTATCGGTTGTCCTAACTTCTAAGGTGTGCAGCGTTACTCTCGATCAAGTCATCATCCGCGAATCTCTATTCACAGGCGCTTGACTTGCTACATGAAGGGCCTGGGAAGGTGGACTGTGAATATGATATGTTTGATTGGATCTCAAACAAATCTACCAAAGCCAGCGTGACTTATCGAATCAACTGATCAACAATTAGAAACAAGAACTGGTTGAACTACCTACTCCTAGATCTCTCAACCTGAACCGAAAGCCAACAAGCTATCGAAACTGTGTAAGTCATTGTTAGAGTTGCTGTCTGCAATGCTCTTAAGTCGGCCAACAACCACTTGCACTCTTGGCTCAAGTATATCGCAAATGAACCCTGCGATTTCCGAAGTTACGTGCATCCAAGGACACGCTCGATTGCCAGCACAAAACTCATAAGGGTTGAAAATTCGTGCTCTATCGTTAGAGACTGGTCGGTTTAGCTGCAATTCTGCGACGCCTAAGACAACCTCGCTATGAAGCTCCCAACGACCTCAAGTTAGAGAGTCCTTGGATATTTTCAACATCTGAACGTAGAGTCGCCGCACAACGGACACGTCTACCTTGGAGAGCTTAACCTACCATTATGAAGCTCAAGAAGGTTTACGACAAGACAGTTTCGGACAACTTTCGTTGTGAAAGTCGCTAGGCAGCCCCCGGCTCAGAGGCCCTACATGTGCGCAGCCGGAACTCAGGTTGCATCGAAATTGCCACTCTGTCCATTCTCCTAAACGAAGACAATCGAAATCAAATTTCCAAGTGACGTATTCAGACACCGAGTCCACCTCACCACCAAGGAACGCCCCCCTAAAGCAAGCGCATCGTCATCGTGCTCCAGTCGTCAACCACGAGACGGCCCGTTCGCAGTTCTCCACACCTCGGTGAGCCCTCGGTGAGGATCGGATCGGTCGCATCTCAACGATCAAAATAATCCCGGAAACACATCACCCAGCCATCAACCCGCCCTACACCAAGTTTTCAGCTCGCCTTACCAGCCTGAAAAGAGTTTGCGTGAGAAATTAGGCCAAGAAGGGACCCCGCGGTGATGTAATACCTATCTCATCCGCGATGCGGGATAACTTTCTGAGGGACATGTGGAGAGGCTGAAGTCATCCCGCAGTGGGCTCGCCGCCCAGGCGTGGAGATTTTGCTCCGGGGACGGGTTGATGTAAGAAGAGCTCGACATGATGTCACCCGCCGGCTTGGGGATTTATATGCTGGTGATTGAGCCTCAAGCGATGATGAGAAGCAGGACAAGACAGTTCAAACAAGCAACATCTAGATCAAAGATCACGATTTCACCCCTCGACGAATCTCGATACCCAAAAATCCGTACCAAGACACCAAGCAAACACAAGCAAAATGTCTCCCCAGTCTAGCAACAAGGCCCCCTCCGCCGGCACCAAGGTATGCTCACCACGTCTTCGACCGTCGTCGCAAACGCCGGGTAACAATGCTAAAAAGCCCAGGTGCAACCCGGCGCATCCGCCCCCGTTAAAAAGGAACCCGCCGGCCCCGTCCCCGAGGGCTCCCTCGCAGCCGAGTCCGCCCGCGGCGGCGGCGCCTTCGCCTCCAACGAGGGCGTCAGGTCCTCCTCCGGCACCTCCGGCACCTCCGGCACCGGCTCTGCTTCCCGGTCCGGCGCCTCATCGGTCCCCGGTAAGGCCGGCACAGCGCCGACGTATGTGAACAACCAGTACATCCGCGACCAGTCGGGCCCTCACGGCAAGAACATCACCGAGGGGTTTGATACCAAGAACACCAAGGACGGCGTGCAGGAGGCGTTCAAGTCCGAGGTCGGCGGGGAGAATGACCCCGGCCGCGCGGCGGAGAGGCACTTCCAGCTTAGCCAGACCAAGGCTGCGCGCGATGCCGGGCCGAGGCAGACTGAGACTGGGAGCCAGACTGTTTACGACAAGTTGGAGAGCGATGTTCAGGCATAGAGGGGATTGTGCGGTAATGAGCAATTGGGTAATGACCTTGTACGAATAGTTTATCTTAGAGCGCCCTCGCAGGTGATGATGGGATGAAAAGTAATTTCTTCATCATGTTCGAATTCCGACTCATGTGAGACGTCATGCTGGTGGTGTGGTGGCGGTTCATGTCACCCGGGCGGGTGAGTGAGTGAGTGAAAATGTTCGACTCACGCCAATTGATAACACTCAATCCACATCCATCGGAACTCGCGTCAAATGTTCTCGCAGGGCCCAGGAGTGAGAGCTGGCTTACACGCCGCCCGCTTGCCGCACGGAGGGGCCATTATGCCAATAACAAAAGTAATTTTCATCAATTAGGGCGCTTGGTCTAGGGGTATGATTTTCGCTTCGCATCTTCGTCACGATTTACCGTGGCGATGCCAACTGTGAAAGGTCGTGGGTTCAATTCCCACAGTGTCCAATGTTTTGCTCCGCGTCTTCTTTATGATTTGAGGTCCTGGGATGAAGTTTTGCTCATATCGTGATGTTTTGATTCATGGTGTTGAGGTTTGGATGTGTTTAAAATAAGGGAGGCAGGCACGGCGTTGAGCAGGAAGGCGGCAGGAATGTGGGTCGCATACGGACGCTCCTGCCTTCCAGGTCGGCAAGAGACAATGGGTGCGGATTTACACTGTAGGAACAAGTGAGCGCTCAATTGAGAGAGAGAGCTTCCCATGTTCCCCTCATCCTCCGGCCTCCGTCTCATCGCAATCATTTAGAATAGGCTCACATGACGCAATATCGTGAGCTCGATTGTGTGCTGACTGACGGGGAGGGGCGGCAGTCCCAAGATGAAGCCTCATGGGTGAGCTGTCAGTCTACCCGACACCCATGCCATTGCCGGCATCTTAGTCGACCTGAATCCATTACCTTGCTGAGCACCGAAAGCAAGCATACATACACGATCAACTTGCAAGAACACGAGATTCCCAGCCAGACGAATAGGAATGGCAGGGTAAGGGAGTCTGCAACGAGCATCTCACTGTGAGTGGTGAGTGACAGGTTTCGGCTCGGTCTTCCGCTGACGAGTGGGACCCCCCGCCGCTCTCGAAATTCGGTTGCCTAATTCTGTATCGGTAGGGCGGCTCAACACTTTAAACTGTGTCAATTTCCGTGCGTACATATCCCCCGTGCCGTCGATGGTTTTTCGTTTGTTCATCCCAAAAGACGCAGGTCAGACCAGGGCTCGGCCGCGTCTGAAATCCTGGCCGGCCGTCTCTTTTTTTCTATCTTATTTTTAATCGTTATTCTACGGAGTTGATACTCGGGAGGACCCAGCCAGCCTTGATCTCCGGCCAAGAGTGAAACCCCTTGGCTTAAGGACGAGTCAAGAAGCGAAAAGAGACATCGTATTATACCCACCAAAGTTCGAACGATCCGCAACGAGAGAAAGGGGGAACCTTGCGCCTTATTCAGCGGCAGAAAGAAATCGCCGATGCGCCGGTAGCACGAAACCAGATAACTCACCCACCCCGGCGAGCGAGCGCTCGTCGCGCGCGAGAGAGAATGGGGAACATCTCCAGAAAGCCGCTACTCACCCCAACGACTTCGACCTGGACCCCGACGACATATACTCCGACGACCCGGAGAGCAACGACCTGGGACCCGCGGCCGCTCCACGGATTCACCATTGCCGCCCATGCGCGGCCCGCGGCGACGATGAGCGCCTCCGAGTCGTACCCGCTCGAGTCGCTCCCCTCGGAGCCCGACGCCGGCAAGCCGCCCTCGCCCTCGCCGTCGGCGGCGTCCATCGACCCGTCGCAGGTGCGCTGGCTCGAGAACCAGCGCAGCCGCGGGTGGGAGGTGTGCAAGATCGTGATGCGCGCCGTCGCGACGCTGCTGTGTCTGGTGGTCATGGCCATCGTGCTCGCGTGGTACGCGGACCGCCACAGCTCGGGGTATTACTACTGGGTCATGCCGGGGCTGTCTCTGGTGGGCGTATGTCGTCCTCGTGTGTTGACCCTGTGAATGTTTGGGGCTGACGAGGTGAACAGGCCGTGCCGTCGTTCCTCTGGGACCTGGCAGAGTTCCTCACCATCTGCGCCCGCCACGGCCGGGGGATCACGCCCAAGGCCCTCATCGGCGTCGAGCTCGTGCTGACGGCCTTCTCGGCCTTTGCGGCCACCTGGGTCGCGATACAGCTGCAGAATGGCGACGTGAGCTCTGATCACGCGGAGCCGTTGAGGATCGTCGTGGCGCAGTGCGTCTTCATGGGTGTCGTAGCGTATGCCACCGTTCTTCCTTTTCGTTTAACGACCCTCGCTGACGTGGATCCTCCCTCAGATTCGTACACTTTTGCCTCTTCTTCCGCGCCTGTATCGAACGCCGCCGCGAGATCCGCCGCCGGAGACCTCGCGTCATGTACATCCCCGAGACGGGTCAGACGGTCTACGTCGTGGCCAAGCCGTTCCCGAAGCTGCCGACGTGGCAGTCGACACAGTCGACGACACCATCGGCCGCGTCCCGGACGCACTCGTTCCCGCGATCGCCGCAGAGCCCGAGACAACTCCCGCCGCACCCTCTGCGCCTCGAGATACCAAAGTCGCCGGACTTCTTTCCGTCCTCGCCGCCGTCGTCACCGCCCGCGCAGATGGGGCGGCAAGTCGCAGACCTCCCGTCAGCGGTGTCCGCAGCGGCGGGAATCAGGCGGAAACCGGTCCCGGGGCTGCCCCCGAACTTGGGACGGGGGGATAGGGATAGACACCTAAGGCCGAACATGCGGCCGCCGCCGGACGACTATGTCCCCGACGAGGCGGAGCTGGAGAGGATGCGGAGGGGAGACGCGCAGCCGCAGCTGATCATGCCGGGGGACGTGGACCTCAAGTTTGCTACGAGCGCGACGGGGATGACGCCGGCGGACGGGAACGCGAGGGAGGGCAAGTTCCGGATGGACAAGCCCGTTATGCCGGCGTTTGCGGGAGAGTCGTCGTCGCTGGCGTCGTCGAGGCATGGAGGAAGGGCGAGGTCGCTATAGAGGAATGGTATGGGATACCCGCGTGTACAACATCAGCATCACGATACATACGCATGGCGTTTGGCACATAGTCTGGGCACCATATCAGGGCCTGGAGGCATGGGAAAAGGCATTGGGCTTTGTAAATTAACGATTCGAATTATATTATGAAAACAAACTGCACAGTCGACAATATCTTGGTTCTCTCTTTGAATTCTGTGCTGCAGCTATTTGGGTACCTACGTAGCCACAACAAACAGCGGATTACCATATGGTAAACACCCGTAATCCAGAAGTCGCATGCCCTGTAGAACCCAAAATGACATCCCACCGGGGGCCTCGTCAGTGGCACAGCAGTTCCGTCTCAGGGCCCGTCACAGCGCCACGCGCTCCTGAAGGGCTACCCAAGCCCCTGCGGCGCAGCCCGGACGCCCCACCCGCGTCCCTCAACGTCGCGCCGCGAATGGGTCGTTCGGTCTCAGGGGGCTCGAATGAGGAAGTCGCAGTCGGAGTCGCACACCACCCCTGTGTCCCTGCCCTTTCGGCCTTTGGATCCTTTCCCGGGGATCGCTGGGCTGCTGCCACTCTTCCGCTGTTTACCTCATCCATCACCACTTGCGACGCCTCGTTTCTGACTTCGACTTCGAATCGCTGCAAATTACTCGACGACTGCGACTGCGATTGATACCCTCGAGAGACAATACCCACGACAGGAGAAACACCCCAAACCCGCCGCGAATCGATGTCGACCCGCCCATAGCACGCGAGGGCGACCACTCCCCCCCGGCGATGCCGACGACACACACCGACGCCGACGGATCACTCCCGCCGCAATGGACAACACCCCCCTCCACCCGGACATCGTCACCCTCCCGCAGGACAGCGCGGGAACCCGGCACGGCGACTTCCTCGCCGCGGTCCCCTACAACCGGTCCATGTACCGCTCGACGCTGTTGCTGCGCGCCTCGTCGGTGCTGGTGGGCGTCATGATCCTCGGCACGCTCGCGTCGCAGGACCGCGATGACGAGTTCTACGCCATGGGGTGGTGCCTGGGCAGTCCGACGGCCGCGCTGGGGATCCTCTGGAGCTGCGCGGACGTCGGGGCGCTGGTTGTCAGGGACCGCGGGGTGCGGTGGACGAAGGATACGGGGAGGAGGCAGCGGAGCACGAGGTTTAGCTGGGGACATCCGGGGGGGCATGTTGCGGGCCATCTTATGATATGGACCGCGACGGCGGCGCTGTTGGGTGTCGTGGCCAAGATTTTCATGGAGTATAATTTGGAGGCTGCGATTGCGTCGAACGCGAGGCGGGCGCATGCCATGACAGCGCTCTTGTTTTTCATGTTCTGGCTCATGCGGGTTCTCCCCTCCCCTTCGACTGATACTCAGGACATCGAGCTGACTTGTGCCGTCTAGGGTCATACACTTCGCGCTCTTCGTGTTCGCCTGCGTCGAGGTCGACAACATCCGCCGGCAGTACCGGGACGTGGTCTTCGTGCCGAGGGGCGAGCTGTGCGAGATGGTGCCGGTGCCCCCGACGACGCCGATGGAGATATTTGTCCCGAGGAGGATGACGCTGTCGTTCTTTGCGAACCACTACGTACGATTTGTGCCTGGAGCGGACGGGACGGTCACCATGGCCAGAGACTATAGTAGCCGGCAGGCGAGGTTTTGATCCGTTGTCCTAGTAAGAGAGGGACGATGACAGCAGTGAATACTGCAGAATATACGGCGGATTCGACATACACCAATCACGATACACTTTCACACGACCGCAGAGGCGGATGGAGCCATATTTACCAACGATAACGGCGACAGGAGTAGGGCAACACGACCAGCTTCGCGCCGAAGAAAGAAGAAAGCGATAGAGCGATGCTCATAGGGCGGAAAGACGCATCACCGCTCCCAAAGTGGTCGGCGTAACACGAGAATTCCGCAACAAAGATGACCGCATGGAGGCAGGATTTCGAGGGTATTATATACACCTCGAAAGAGCTCTGTTTCGGGAGGCCCTCGATTAAAGACATTCACAACAATGCCGTCTGCAGGGGGCCTATTACATGATAAACGATGCCCGGCTGGGGTATCGGCTACAAACAACAGCCCTTAGATGGGCCGAGGATTACTGAGAAGCATCGTCATTTAGAGGGAGAGCTGTCAGCTGGATTGATACCCATGGATATACGGATAGCATTGGTCATACAAATCATTTTCATTTCTGTTAAACGAGTAACACACAAACATCATTGTGTCCTACCAAATCGACAGGCCAAAACACCAGCCTGGCAGAGCCTTGATCAAGCAGCACCACAGACCTTGCTACTGTTCCATCACCCTGCAGATTCACCGCAGAGCGTCTCCACCAATCACGTCACAGCCAAAGCCAGGCGGGGATTCACGTGACGCTTGACGTCAAGCCCCGTTGGGCGTCATAGGTACAATGTACCTAACGATTAGATAACGAGGAGGGGTTTACTGCTGCTGGGAATGATGAGGTACCCTGATTCATAGGCAGGACAGAATAACAGGTTACAAGCGAAACGGTGCATACCTATTCATATGTAGACAAATCAGGGCCATTGTAAGGTCACGTAAATATTGCTTAAGGCCGGCGCTTGTCGTGGTTACACGTTCGGAACCTGCTCCAAGTCAGACACCCGGGTACGTACTGCCCCCCCATTGGTGCCTTATCGCCTCGCTACCCTATCTGCTATCGCCTTTTTCAAAAATTTGAGGCGCCTGCCCTACTAACCAAGACGTCGTCCAGCAGCCCCTCCCCACCTTTCAGAAGCCCCTCAGCCAACCTGGAATCGCTGTAGCACCCACGCACCCAGCAAGGTACCGGCGCCAGGCTGTGTTTCGCACCGCCGCTCCCCACGCATTGTGTGTGTGTGTGTGTGTCTTTGTCGCTTGGTTACCCGGTCGGAGAGGCAATCGAATTTTTTTTTTCCCCTTCTCCCTCCTTCCCCTACACGCCACCTCTCCTCCTCCCTCTCTCCTTACAAGTCGACTTCATCGGCGATTTGACACTGCGTGGCATCTTCATCGACGTCGACGCTCCCTACAGAAAAGAGAAGAGAAAGTGATTTCGTTCACGTTCTCCTAGTTTTCTCCCTTCTGCCGAACGACCACGTTCCCCGCCATCGCTTAAAAAAAAGGGATCAACCCCGCCATCGTCATCTCCCACCACCACCACATCAACCGCCATCATGGTTTCCTCGTCCAAGGAGAAGAGACTCGCCAAGAAGGCCGCCGACGGCAAGCTCGACAAGAAGAAGGCTGACAAGAAGCTCGGCTCTAAGAATGCCAGCACCACCGCCTCGTCGGTGAACGGTGACGATGACGGCCCCGCCACCTCGGCGGACAAGATGGACGAGGTCAGCCGCCTCGCCGCCCAGATGGACAAGCACGGCATCTCGGACCGTGTCACCACTGGTGTCCTGGCTTCCACCCAGACCAGCAAGGACGTCAAGATCACCAGCGCCAGCTTGGTGTTCCACGGCCGCGTCCTATTCAACGACGCCACCCTCGAGCTCACTTACGGTCGCCGCTACGGTCTCCTCGGTGAGAACGGTTGCGGAAAGTCCACCCTCCTCAAGGCCATCTCCCAGCGCGAGTTCCCCATCCCCGAGCACGTCGACATCTACCTCCTGAACGAGGGCGCCCCTCCCTCTGAGCTGGGTGCCCTCGAGTGGGTCGTCACCGAGGCCGAGCGCGAGATGGAGCGTCTCGACAAGATGGCCGAGAAGATTCTCGAGGACAACGGCCCCGAGGACCCCGTCCTCATGGACCTCTACGAGGTGAGTTCACGCCGCGCCCTCTCCAACTGCTCTCTTTGATGACCGTTGCTGACAACGCCATAGCACATGGACAAGATGGACCCCTCCACCTTCGCCACCCGCGCCTCCCTCATTCTCACCGGTCTGGGCTTCAACAAGGTCACCATCCACAAGAAGACCAAGGACATGTCCGGTGGCTGGAGGATGCGTGTCGCCCTCGCCAAGGCCCTGTTTGTCAAGCCCTCGCTGCTGCTGCTCGACGACCCCACTGCCCATTTGGATCTCGAGGCCTGCGTGTGGCTTGAGGAGTACCTCAAGAAGTGGGAGCGCACCCTCGTCCTCGTCTCCCACTCCATGGACTTCCTCAACGGCGTGTGCACCACCATGATTGACATGCGCATGAAGAGCCTCCTGTACTACGGTGGTAACTACGACTCGTACAGCAAGACGAGGTCCGAGCAGGAGACCAACCAGATGAAGGCCTACCAGAAGCAGCAGGACGAGATCGTCCACATCAAGAAGTTCATCGCCTCCGCCGGTACCTACGCCAACTTGGTCAGGCAGGCCAAGTCCCGCCAGAAGATCCTCGACAAGATGGAAGCCGACGGTTTCATCCAGCCCGTCATCCCCGACAAGGTCTTCACCTTCCGCTTCGCCGACGTCGAGAAGCTGCCCCCTCCCGTCCTGTCCTTCGACAACGTCACCTTCTCCTACTCTGGCGACGCCAAGGACGACCTGTACCGCCACATCGACCTCGGTTTCGACATGGACTCCCGTACCGCCCTCGTCGGCCCCAACGGTGTGGGCAAGTCCACCCTGCTGCGCCTGATGACCGGCAAGCTCTCCCCCACCGACGGTGTCGTCGCCCGCCACACCCACTTGAAGCTCGGTCTCTACTCCCAGCACAGCGCCGAGCAGCTCGACTTGACCAAGTCGGCGCTCGACTTCGTGCGCGACAAGTACAAGGACAAGTCCCAGGACTACCAGTACTGGCGCCAGCAGCTCGGCCGCTACGGTCTGACCGGCGAGGCCCAGACCTCGCTGATCGGCACCCTGTCCGACGGACAGAAGTCCCGTATCGTCTTCGCCCTGCTCGCCATCGAGAGCCCCAACATGCTCCTGCTCGACGAGCCCACCAACGGTCTCGATATCCCCACCATTGACAGTTTGGCCGACGCCATCAACGCCTTCAGTGGAGGTGTCATCGTCGTGTCCCACGACTTCAGGTTAGTTTCTACGAGACCCTGGCCACATGACAGAAGACTAATTCGGTGAACAGACTTTTGGACAAGATTGCCAAGCAGATCCTGGTGTGCGAGAACAAGTCCATTAAGCCTTGGGACGGTACGATAGGCGAGTACAAGAACTACCTGCGCAAGAAGATGATCACGGCCGGTGCCGTCTAAGTTGTCGCCTGCGAAAAAACGCAGAGGCAAACGAAAAGAAGGTACACGAGGCCACATATACCAAACGGCCGGTCGCATTTTTCTCTCTCTTCCAAGCGGGTGGTTTTTGTTTCTTGTTTTCCGTGGAATGAAAGGCATTTTACATTTTTTTTAGAGAACAAATTGGGATTTGTTCATGACTTTGCGACATGAGGACGAGGTAAAAAAAAAAAATTCGGGTGCCGCCACGACCGTTCATGAGCAAACGTTCCCCCCCTCTCTCAGCAGCCCGGAGCCCGGGTTGGGCTGGGCTAGGAGTGGAGGCGAGGGGGCAAGAAGAGAGATTGAAGAGATGAGGCGGCTTTTGGGACGAAGAATAAGGGGGAATCATCGGCATCCGCGCATCGGGGAAGCGGCTGCTGGCGACCATTGGCAAATGGGATAGACCGATTATCTGCAGCTGCAAACTCTTTTCGTTTTCCTTTTTCCAAGTGGTCTTTGTTTAGAATGACAAGGACAATAGAGGCCTCGAGCCATTGAGTGCGAGTATCGTGCCGTCCCCGAGTGTGAATTTTTGGTGATGCCTTCGCGATGCATGTGACGCGGTGAGATTGCTATCAAAGTGGCCGGTTATTGAAGTGGATAGACCGCCGAAGTTCTGCGGGCGTCTTCGGCGGACACTCGTCCCAACAGTTTTTAAGGATGCGTTGGCAGTGCTACGGCGGTGAATGCACGAGTGAGTCAGGCTGCCTCGGGCTTGCGTAGGTACCAATACGCTTCCTTGGAAATTGTCCATGTGTCTTTGAGTTGAAGGCTGTGGGATGGCGATGCACGTGATGAGCGAGGTTGTGGGAGGCACGGCTAGGGAATTCCAGGTTTGGACTTGGGGCGTGGACGCGGCCAATCAGTGCGGCGAGAAAGCACGGGATAAGCGGGGCAGGGGTCGTCACTGGGACTGTGGACAATTGTTGGTGTTGCTTGCTGGCGAGTATTGTGTTTGCGTGTTATCTCCTCGGTCCAGGCCTGTAAAAACAGGGAAAAGTGTAAGGACTAGGAACACGAGGGATAATTCAGATGCGAAAGATGCAATTATGGCCTTCGGTAATGCCCAGAGGAGAGGGAAGTGTGAGGGTGTTCGGTTTTTGGGATCCGTACGGATAGTGCCCTCTAGCAATTTACGCATCACGACAATCCCGTCACCGAGCGCAGATCGGAGGCTCCGCTTCCCACCCTCTTCTTCTGTTTCCGGTCAACCGGAGCGGAATCTTGATTCCATTTTTGGTGCGTTGTCGGGGGGTCAGCAGTGTGTATGTGCCCGCCCTGGCGTCGTCTTACCTTTTGGGCGGGTTTCTCGGAATCGTTTGGTTTTTTTGTGCTGATGAGTAGTAGTACTATGTAATCCCTGGGAATATTGGTGATGATTGAGGAAATGTCGTGGAAAGTCGTAGTATTCCGAACGACGAAGAGAGAGGGGAATAGGGGAAGGAGGGCACAGGGAGGAAGAGATTGCCTTGAGGGGCGGACCCTCCTGCGTACAGCGATGTCTGGCAGGTTTCTGGGGGACGGGGGCATCCACTGTACCACAGCACTGTACCTAAGTGCGCTGCACCTGCAGACATCGTCATCTTCCCTAGAGGGTGCACAACCTGCGAGAGATCGGATCGTCATACCTGAAATAGGCTGAGAGGGTTCGTGACAATTTTTGCTTGTGAATACGAGTCAAATATTGCGAAAAGATTCGGAGGTTCGTATGGGAAAATTGAGTTCTAGGGTTCTAGGGGGAGGTAATAGGCGATGATTTCCTGGGCGGAGGCGGTAGGTGCGTGCGTCTTGCGGTGGGAGAGGGTATCTGATTTGAGGCCATTCCCAGGTTGTGCTTCTGGGGGGGCATTTCAGAGGGGACCTCAATTAAAGGGCGAATAATGGCATGGCTGTGAAGGCCTTCGAGTTCTTTTCGCGATAGATGATGATTTCTTGGGCAGTGTGGGATGTTTGTGCCGGTGATCCTCTCTTTCCTTCCCAATCTGCAACCAATTCGATCATTTTATTTTATCTCCCCGACCTTTTGTGTCGTGCCGTGGAAACTTGAAAGGCGGTGGTCGGGAGTTTGACTGGGAAGGCGGCTGAAATGCCTCAGATGTGTTAGGTACTTGTAGGTATCGTTGGGCTTATGCTCAACTAAAGAAGACATGAAGAGACTCCCCCGTCGTCTGGACTCAGGTTGGCTGGACTGGGCCGACCGGCCGGGGAGGTGAGGGGGAAGAGGCACGAAGAAACCCAAGAGGCTCAGACGTGCGCCGGGATTGGCGGGAGGGCAGTGCGCCAAGCCCGACCGAGAAGTCCGGGTGGGACAGGTATTTTAGTAGGGCGAAGGTGCCTGGGGCAGCTTGGCAAGGTACCTGGCACATAGCGCTGGGCTGGCCTAGGGCACCGCGGCGGAGGTACCTGGCACCTGTGGTGCTCTGGTGGGGTCGCCCTCCACCTGGGCACACTTCCAGAAGAGCTGGGTGCATCTCTTGACGGGATCCTCGCTCGCGGGAAGGTGCAACTGGGGATGAAGAGAGACGGGAGAGGGCGAGGAAGGTGGCAGCCCAGGAGAGGACGCACGAAGTGGAAGGCAGGCAGGAGCAGGACGCAATTGCCTCCCAAGGGCCAGACTGTCCCCTTCTGCCTTCCAGCTTCAGTCGTGTCATCATGCCTTCCGTCTCGAATGACTTGATTATCGCGACGAATGAAGCAGGAAGCAGTAACAAAAAAACACATGATTGTGATCAAGTGAGGCCAGGCCTGACGCCAATTCCTCCATCATCATCGCCATTGGCGACGGAGCGGCTGGCATCGTGCACACACTGCATCGGCCTCGAAACTCGAACGCTCTTGCCTTGCCTTGCCTTGCCTTGCCTCGCCTCGCCTCGCCTCGCCTCGCCCTTCATCCCACGCACCTTCCACACAACGCGGACCCCGTCCACCTTCCTCATCCCCCATCCCCATCCCCATCCCCATCTGCTCCTTCCCCATCCACCGGTGCCGCGGCAGCCCTTCCCGTCCCATCCCATCCCATCGGTGACGGTCATCTCTCTCCAAGTCTCTTGTCTCTTGTGTCTGTTCCACGTCCCGAGTCCCCCCCATCCATCGCCCCCCTCCACCCCCAATATCCGCTCACCTCTGCCGCTCTCTCGCTCTCACTTCCCATCGTCGGCCCCGATCCCCTTCGTTTTCTGTTCTTTTGCTTCTTCATCCCCCTGTCACAGTCCTCATCCCCTCCTCGTCCACCTCTCTTTCAATCACCTTTCCCCCGTGCAGCTGCCTGACCCGGCTTCACCTCGAAGTTACTAACCCACAGCTCCTGCACCACCGTTATCACCACCGCGACGCCTTCAAAGCTACATAGGTACCTTGCCTCGAGGTACTTCGCTGCAGGGCATCGCAGACCCATTGGCATCGAGACGGCATCACCAGCGCAGCACCCGCCACGCAGTTGCCCGTCGATAGCGAGCACTGGACGTCCCTCGATTCGCGTCTCTCCCGCCGCATAGCAGAATAGCGCACTGCATCACATCGTATCGCATCGCATCGAATCGAATCGGTAGCAGAGCGCTGCAGGCCAAGCTCGGCGAGAGCTCCAACGTCAGACACGCAGCAAGTCAGTCGCAGTCTCGTTAGCTCCGCAATCCGCACAAGCAAGCATATGCGCGCGCACACGCACACACAAGCAAAGCAGCACATCCCATCCCAGACGGTACCATCAGCTCGACACCGACTCCAACACGCATCGCCGCCTGCTGCCCTGCTCCCACCGCCTGGGACAGACCCCGTCGGCCGCCCAATTCCAGTCCTGCTCGCCCCCCAACTTCGCGATACCATCACCCGCCGCCCTCCCCATCGCCATCCAGCGCGGAAGAGACCAGGCCCAGCAACCGCGTTCCCCATCTCCCGCCAACCCCTGCAACCGACAACCCTCTCCACGACGCCAATCACGCACCGCATCACCACGTCCTCATTTTTCGCGATCCGCCTAGCCTCACCACCACCTGCCGGTCACGCCCCTCCCGACACCCTCCCCCGACCCAAACGTGTAACCACGTCCAGAGCCGGCCCGCCCACCACGCGCCTCCTTCTGCACATGGGTCCGCGATCCTCGCAGCGGTATTAATCCCCTCCTCCCCCTTCCCCCTTTCCCCTCTTCTTTTCCCTTCCCCCACGTCGTCGCGACCAGGAAGAACCAAGCAGCATACCGCGGTAGACGACGCCGCCGCGAAACGATGGAGCAGCCCAAGGACTTCCGCTCGACGGTTCTGCAGGCGCCCAGCCGCCACGACGACCGCGACGATGACCGCGACCGCGGTCGCGACCGCCGCCACCACCGCGACATCATGAACCCCACGCCCGGCAGCACGCGCCATTCGGGCTTCAGCCTGCGCTCGCCCACCCAATCCGAGTTCCATCACCCGCAACACTCGTCCTACTCGCCCAAGGGGCCCTCCCACCCGCACGCGACCCACCACTCCCCGCGATCGCACCAGTCCGGCCTCTCGCACCCGAGCCCATTCCACTCGAGCTCCTCGTCGGCCGGCGGTCCGCTTGCGCCCTCTCTGCCGGCGCTCGGCTCCGGTAGCGGCGGCGGTGCCGGCGGCGGCAGCGGAAGCAGCAACGGCGGGGCGGGACACCATCAGGCGCCGCCGTTGTCGCCGCTCCATCCGCCCAGCGGTTACTACCCGCCGCCCGAGTCGCATGCGCCACGCGACAAGCCGACGACGAGCAGCTACTACGACCCGCTGACGGATACGACGAGGGAGAGGAGGATCTCGGACGCGGGATCGTGGCATAACAGTAATGCGGTCAAGGGAGCGCCGCCCAAGGTAAGAGGAGTCTTGATTTGTCTCGTCGTTTAGTGTTTTGCATGCGTGCGGTGCGATGCGATGCGATGGGCGCGGCGGTGGTGTGTAGAAAAGCGAAAAGCAACAGAAGCAAGGCCTTCCATTGTCCGCCGTCGGCCACCCGAGCTGCCGCATAATGTCACGTCCCCATCGTGTACCACCACTCTCCTTTCATGTAGCGCGTAGGGGCCGGGCCAGCATCGACAACGGCAAAGACGACGGCCAGCACAGTACAGACAGTACGGTGAAGTAGTCTCGGGTCGTTGGCCTGGCTGTCTTGTCTTGCCTTGCCCGCGGTCTGTGCAGCCGACGGGATCGTCCAGTGGCTGCGGCAACTCGCCGTGGTTGGCATCGTTGGTGGCTGTTGTTGGTGTTGGTGTTGGTGTTGGTGCTGGTGTTGGTGTTGGTGTTGGTGCTGCTGATGCTGGTGTTGTTGGTAGTGCTGCTACTGGTGCTGTTGCTGCTACTGCTACTATTCAGGTGTGGTGCTTGCGCCCCTTTGTAATGTCTCGTCTGTCTGGTCGCCATCCCCCATCCGGGGCCTTATTTTTATTTTTACTTTTTTATTTTTTTGGAGACGATGGCGCGAGTAGCCAGACAGACAGACACGCAGAGAGAGGATTGGCAAAGATCGAACGCGCACGGCAGCGCGGACCACCACCTCCTCAATCAGTACAAGTAGCAGTAGCAGTAGCAGTAGCAGTGGCAGCAGCAGCAGCAGCAGCAGCAGCAGCAGCAGCAGCAGCAGCAGCAGCAGCAGTACCGGCAGCTTGAGCACCGGCACGAGCACCAGAAGCAGTAGCTACACCACGAAACAGTGGGTTGGTTCGGGAATGCTTGGATCATCTCTCCTTCCCTACCGGTTGAGTTGGTGTTCACGGCTTCAATGACACGACCTTCCCCCCCCCGGTTTTTCCACCCCCAACACCACCACGAGCAGCAAACTCGGCTCATACAGCGCGCGCCTGCCGTGCCTGCCCTTTGACGCGCTGATCGCTCCTTCTCTTTTTTTGTCCTTCTCACCCACCCCCCCCCTTCCTCCTATGCTCTTTCCTTTCGTCGTCGTCCATCATCACCCGTCGCCCCCCTTTCTCGTCATCACCGGGCTGCATCGTCATCTTCCATCTACATCACCATCTCCACCCTTTGCCCAGGACACAAGGCCATTTTCATCTTGGCCCATATCCGCCAATTCACCCGTCCATTCATCCATCCATTCCGCACCTATCTGTAGGTATCTCTCTGTACGTGAGGTATCGCCGCGCGCCCATCGCCGACCGATTCGGCAACAGCACCCAGCACCAAGCACAAGCACACGCGCCAACGCCAGCTCCAGATCCATCCGGCCTTTTGGCTTTTTGGGTCCTTCTTGCCCATCCCTCTTCCCCCCTTCCTTCCCTTCCATTTTCATTTTCCAACCACGTACCTGCCTCACCTCATCACTCTTGACACCTCACACGGCCAGCGGCCACTGCGCCCCCATTTCTTTCTCTCCTTCCTCTCTCTTTCCCCATCATTCCCCCTTCCCGTTTCGCTTGTTTCCACCCATCGCTCGTCTCCAACTTTACCCGAACAACAAAAAAACAAAAAAGGGCACTCACCCCCAAAAACCCAGTCGGGCCAGTCAGCCAAGATCAGCCCTCAGCCCGAGAATTCTATTTCGTTCCTACCTAATTTCCATCGCGGCCACCGTTTCGATTCTCGCCCACTAATCAATTTTTCTTCTTCTATCTACCAGGTTCGCGATCCGTACGGCACATATTCGCAGACCGAGCAGTCCGCATCTCGAGAATACTACAGCAACACCACCAAGAACGGAGCGCCTGGATACTCGTCGCCTTCCGCCGCTGCTAATTACCCCCCGAGGAGTCCGCGATCCCATTCGCACTCGCACTCGCACTCCCACGCCCACGCACATTCCCATCAACCTCCTGCCGGCTCCATCAGCCCTTCGAGCCGGGCCACGCCGCACATGACCTCACCCAGTTTGCGTCACGCCGCGTCTCCCGGCGTGCACGCTTCCTCCAATGGTGGTCCCGTCACGGCCCTGCCGCCTCTCGGCAAGCCCGAACCTTCTCCCTTGAAAGCTCCTGCTCCCGCCAGCGTAAGTTCCACTTCAATTACCACTCTTGCTTGTGCTCAATTCTGATCTTGCCGCAGACACCCAGCCGCTCCGCCGATCCAATGTCCTTCTCGAATATCCTCTCCAGCTCCGAACCCATCGCGAAGCCCAAGTCAAAATCACCGGCCCCCGTCGAACAAAGGGAAAGGGATAATGAAAAGGAAAATGAAAGGGGAAAGGAGATCGAAGTCGATGTCGCGTCTGACCCCAAGCCCATCCGCGAGAAGCCTCGCTCGGTAGACCCGCCCGTCAAGACCGAGCGCGAAGCCGAGATCGAACTCCGACCCGAACCCGTCAAAGAGAGATCGAGCACGCCGCTGGCACGCAAGGAGAAGAAGGAGAGGGTGCCCAGAAAGTCCAAGTCGCGCGCATCCGACATTCGCGAGTCCTCTACGCCCAAGGTCGGTCGCCGCTCGTCTTCGAAGCTCGAGACCCCGACGCCTCGCATCCCCTCCAAGCGCCAGGCCAACGGTCAGCCGAAGCAAAAGGTGCTCTCCGCCGAGAAGGAGAAGAGGGTCATGGCCTTGATCTCCCAGCTCGATGCCGAGGCTGATGACCTGGACGACGCCGACCTCGAGGAGGAGCAGGCTCAGTTCCAGCAGCGCGGTAACAAGCGCCGCCGCCTCATGCAGGACAACGACGGGAAGCAGAGCGTCAAAAGACGCGTAGACTTCGTCGACGACATGGGCGGCCGTCTGGGCGTCCACGCCAACCTCGGAAAGCGCCGTTACGATGACATCTACTATGAAGAGGCCATGAACGAGGTGCGCGAACGGGAACTTTTCGCCGAGAAGGAGCGCAAGAAGGACATGCAGCGCAAGCGCCGGCGCGAAAAGTCCATGGCCGTCACCATGGAGCAGCAGAAGCTGGCCCTCGAGCGCGCTCGCCTGGCCGAGGACGAGACCGAGAAGGCGAAGCATCTGCGGGATGCCGAGAGAGCCAATAAGAAGGCTCAGCAGACGAAGCTGATCCTTCAGAAGGGCATCAAAGGGCCCGCCCGCAATCTGGTCGAGCTCAACCTCGAGGGCGGCACGATGGCGACCTTCCAGGCCTCCGACATGGAGCCCGGCACCAAGCCCAAGGGCAAGGGCCGCGGCGGTCCCCGGCCCAAGAAGTCCAAGGAACAGAAGCAGGCCGAGAAGGACTCCGCCGAGGCTGCCCAGGCCGCTCTCGACGCCGGCGAGGAGCTGCCCCCCAAGGACGAGTCCAAGATCCGCATCAAGTTCAGCAAGAAGTCCAAGGACAAGGACAAGGAGAAGAACAAGGACAAGGACAGGGACATGGACGAGCCCGACCTCGACGCCATGGAAGGCGACGAGGGCGACGAAGAGACCATTATCAAGCCCGTCAAAGAGAAGAAGGAAAAGAAAGAAAAGAAGGAGAAGGCCAAGAAGGAGGACAAGCCTGAGGAGCCCCCCAATAAGGACGCCAAGTTCGAGACCAAGGGCTTCCTGCAAATCTACGACCAGATTTGGCGCGATCTCGCCCGCAAGGACGTCTCCAAGACGTTCAAGATGGCTGCCGAATCGTACCAGACCAAGGCTTCAAATCTCAAGAAGACGGCCATCCTTGCGTCGAAGGAAGCCAAGCGCTGGCAGCTCCGCACGAACAAGGGCACCAAGGACCAGCAGGCCCGCGCCAAGCGTGTCATGCGCGACATGATGGGCTTCTGGAAGCGGAACGAGCGAGAGGAGCGCGACCTGCGCAAGGCGGCCGAGAAGCAGGAGATCGAGAACGCCCGCAAGGAGGAGGCCGAGCGCGAAGCCGCCCGCCAGAAGAGGAAGCTCAACTTCCTCATCTCGCAGACGGAGCTGTACTCCCACTTCATCGGCAAGAAGATCAAGACGGACGAGGTCGAGCGAAGCACCGACAACCCCGAGATCGCCGCCGAGAACAAGGACGAGACGCAGCAGAACAAGAACATGGACATCGACGAGCCGACCGGCCCGCTCGGTGCCAAGGTCACCAACTTTGAGAACCTCGACTTCGACGAGGAGAGCGAGGAGAACCTGCGTGCGGCCGCCATCGCCAACGCCCAGAACGCCATCGCCGAGGCGCAGAAGAAGGCGAGACAGTTCAACGAGCCTGACGGTCCAGACATGGACGAGGAGGGCGAGATGAACTTCCAGAACCCTGCCGGCATGGGCGACGTCGAGATCGAGCAGCCGAAGCTCATCAACGCGCAGCTCAAGGAGTACCAGCTCAAGGGTCTCAACTGGCTGGCCAACTTGTACGAGCAGGGCATCAACGGCATTCTCGCAGACGAGATGGGTCTCGGAAAGACGGTCCAGTCCATTTCCGTCATGGCGTACCTCGCCGAGAAGTACGACATCTGGGGTCCCTTCTTGGTCGTCGCGCCCGCCTCCACGCTGCACAACTGGGAGCAGGAGATTCGAAAGTTCGTGCCCGAGTTCAAGATTCTTCCGTACTGGGGCTCCGCCGGCGACCGGAAGGTCCTCCGCAAGTTCTGGGACCGCAAGCACTCGACGTACAAGAAGGACGCGTCGTTCCACGTCTGCGTCACGTCGTACCAGCTCGTCGTGTCTGACGTCGCTTACTTCCAGAAGATGAAGTGGCAGTACATGATTCTCGACGAGGCGCAGGCCATCAAGAGCTCCCAGAGCTCCAGATGGAAGAGCTTGCTCAACTTCCACTGCCGAAACCGCCTGCTGCTCACGGGCACGCCCATCCAGAACAACATGCAGGAGCTGTGGGCGCTGCTGCATTTCATCATGCCGTCGCTCTTCGACTCCCACGACGAGTTCAGCGAGTGGTTTTCCAAGGACATCGAGTCGCACGCGCAGAGCAACACCAAGCTCAACGAGGACCAGCTCAAGCGTCTGCACATGATCCTGAAGCCGTTCATGCTGCGTCGTGTCAAGAAGCATGTCCAAAAGGAGCTCGGAGACAAGATTGAGAAGGACGTGTTCTGCGATCTCACGTACAGGCAGCGCGCTTACTACAGCAACCTGCGCAACCAGATCAGCATCATGGACCTCATCGAGAAGGCGACGGCGGGCGACAACGACGACTCCGGCACCCTCATGAACCTCGTCATGCAGTTCCGAAAGGTCTGCAACCACCCTGATCTCTTCGAGCGAGCCGACACGACGTCTCCGTTCTCGTTCGGCTACTTTGCCGAGACGGCATCCTTCATCAGAGAGGGCCCCCTGGTCACGGTCGGCTACTCTACCCGCAGCGCGATCGATTACGAGCTCCCGCGCCTGGTCTGGAGGGACGACGGCAGGCTGTACAAGAGCGGCGGCGACAACCCCAAGGCCGGCTGGCGCAACAAGAACTTGCAACATATGATGAACATTTTCACGCCGGAGCACATTCGCGACAGTCTCGAGGGATCCGACGGCTTTTCATGGCTCCGATTCGCCGACGCCAGCCCCAACGAGGTGTACAAGGCCAGCCACCAGGACATCTTCACCCGCGCCGTCGAGCTGTCCCAGAAGAAGGACCGCCTCGGCCCCATGAACGTGGCCTACGACGAGCCGGAAGACATCAACTTCACGCCGGCGCACGCCCTGTTCGAGATCAAGGCCCGCAGGAATCGCCAGCCCCTCGCCGAGATCACCGAAGAGGGCCTCCTGGCCAACCTGATGAACGTCGCCCGCAGCGGGTACGTCGACAGCGGTCTGGGACGCCTCGAGCAGGCCGGCCGGCCGAAGGCATCTGCTCCGCCGATCGAGGTGAGCTGCAGCACCCGCAGCACCGCCATCGAGCGGGACAACATTCTGTTCAGCATTCCCATGCGCAAGACTCTGTTCGGCCTCACGATCCGCGAGGAGCGGGCTCTTGTTACCGAGAAGATCCCGGTCGAGCGGTACCCGCCGCGGAAGCTCCTGCCCGCGCCCGACAACGAGAAGAGGAAGTTCACCAACATTGCCGTGCCGTCCATGCACCGCTTCGTCACCGACAGCGGCAAGCTCGCGAAGCTCGACCAGCTGCTGTTCAAGCTCAAGGCGGAGGGGCACCGCGTGCTGCTGTACTTCCAGATGACGCGCATGATCGACCTTATGGAGGAGTATCTGACGTACCGCAACTACAAGTACTGCCGTCTCGACGGTTCGACCAAGCTCGAGGACAGAAGAGACACGGTCGCCGACTTCCAGACGCGCCCCGAGATCTTCATCTTCCTCCTGTCGACCCGTGCCGGTGGTCTCGGCATCAACCTGACGTCCGCCGACACCGTCATCTTCTACGACTCTGACTGGAACCCGACGATCGACTCGCAGGCCATGGACAGAGCACACAGACTGGGACAGACGCGCCAGGTCACGGTGTACCGCCTCATCACCCGCGGCACCATCGAAGAGCGGATCCGCAAGCGCGCGATGCAGAAGGAGGAGGTGCAGCGCGTCGTCATCCAGGGTGGTGGTGCCAGCGTCGACTTCTCTGGCCGCCGTGCACCCGAGAACCGCAACCGCGACATTGCCATGTGGTTGGCGGACGACGAGCAGGCCGAGATGATTGAGCGCCGCGAGAAGGAGCTTGCCGAGAGCGGAGAGTACGACAAGCCTCAAAAGAAGAAGGCGCCCAAACGCAAGCGTGTGGTCAACGAGAACCTTAGTTTGGACGAGATGTACCACGAGGGTGAGTCTACTTTTATGCAGCGTGGCAGGAACCACAGAGCTGACAACTTTACAGGCGAAGGCAACTTTGACGACAAGAACGCGGCCGGCAATGGCACGTCAGGCACCGCCACGCCCGTGGCCGAACCGGAGACGAAGGGCGCGAAGAAGCGGAAGATCGGCGGCAAGAAGGCGAAGACCCTTAAGCAGAGACTGGCCCTCGCTGACGGCCAGGTCGACATGTGAGGCTCCGCGGGAGCACCTGACACGAATAGAGCAAGACAGAAGAACTCGCTCAGACGCGAGGACACGGACATTGCGGATTGTAGCAGCGTGATTACGGAATTTTTATCAAAGCCGGGCGCGAGATGTCCAGCGTCGGCGAGGCACGCGGTATGTGACATGCGCGCGCGGATTGCATCCAGACGAGACGAGACGAGACGGCGGTCTTTGTCAATTTAGACTTTTTTACAAAAAGCTTTCTTTCCCTGTAAATTTTTTTTTTCGCCTTTTTATTTTTTGGGGTTTTGGGCGGGCGGGGAAGGGATTCTCTCTCGCCCTAGATGATTCTTTGTCTTTGATTCGGAGACGGAGGATGGAAATTCGATTCGAGGGGGCGGCATTCAGAATGGTTGTGTGAGGCGGGCGGCGTCCCGGGGTTTTTCGTCTGGAGACGAAGCGCTGTGGTTTGTATTACTACCCTAGACAATGGAGTCGCTCCCGAATCGTGGCCATATGTGGTTGTTGGTGAGGTGTGAGAGATTGACGATGTGAAGGTTGTTTTCAACATCACCTGAGGAACGCGAAATGTCGATGGCGTCAAGATGTGGCGCTAATAGACGATTTCACACAAAGAGAAATATTCAGTGGAGGGAGGGAGGTAAAGAAGAAAAAGAAAATAACAGCGATGTCAGGCATCAAGAGAATTGAAAAAATCACGGCTGACAAGTGCAAAAGAACGGATGGCGACCTACCTAGGGATCGAACCTAGAATCTTCAGAGTATGACTTGAGAGCCGAAATCTGACGCGATGCCATTTCGCCAGCAGGCCTAATAATGGGAGATGGTATTTCTGGACGAGTTGGGGGGTTAGGTAGGGTCCATGCATGATGGGGCGCTGTGGAGTTGGGGGGGCTATTAGTGAGGAAGGGGAGAAGGACGCGCGGGAACGGCATGCTGCACTGGGAGAGGACACTGGAGCGGTGGGGGTGAATGAGTGGGCTTCGAGGCTCGACAGTAGGAGAGAGTATGTTAAAGAGGGCGCTTGGGCGTTGGGAGGCTCGGTATATAGTAGTTGTGAGGATGGGTGTTGGATTTGGTCTGTAGCTTGGCTGCTCCGGGCCGGCTTAGACGGAGGGAGATGAGTGAAGGTTCACCACCTCTCCCGCCTCTATTTAGGTAGGTAGGTGCAACTGACGGTATTGTGGTTTTATGGAACATGAAACGAGCTGAGTTGACGGTTTTTTAAATAGGCAGATTCTAGATAACTTCAAGAGAATTGTGTCCTGGACGGCGGAGAGTTGTGGGCAACAGGTGAGAGTAGCTAGCTGTCAGCATCCCGTCCGCCTAGGTATGTTGGGTACTATTCCCAGTCTTGAATTCGACGCTTTTCGCCTATGATCTCGTCACCCGTGCTTTCCATGACGAAATCAACCTCTAAGCAAACTTTCCGGGACGGGCCTCGGGGGGGGGGAGGGGGGGGGGGGGGTATCCGGTCCCCTCCCTCCACTATCCGACGACCTTCGGCCCCGCTGTCGGCACTCACGGGTATACGATGTTCATAGGCACATAAACCATGCATCCGCACAGCATCTACTCCGGTGTAGAATGTGATTCTTGCAGTTTTGTTTTGTTTTTCTCGGGTAATTATTGGTCACTCGCCGTCATACCTGCATCAGCCGAACATCATGTCGCGGAACAGAGCGGCCTGGCTTACCGGAGCGAAAGTCCGCCCGTTCCTGATCGACGACGCGCCGTTTCCCGAGGCTGGGCCGGGGGAGGTTGTTATCAGGAACGTTGTTACTGCGCTGGTGAGTCTTAATCATGTGTCATGTTGGATGAGAGTAGGGTGAAGACTGATACGTGGTAGAACCCGGCCGAGTGGAAGATTCAGTACCCCAAACACCTCCCCTGCTCTAACCTGGCAGATCTGATAGTGTGTTAGGGACCTGGGCATCATCGTAACGAAATACCTGACCATCTTAGGCGCGGACGCAGCTGGATACGTGGAGCAGGTCGGCCAGGGCGTGACGCATCTTAAACCAGGACAGCGGGCTATAGCGTACTTCCCTTCCTCTCACCCACGTAGACTTCGCACTCACTTTGAAATAGATACTGCACCGGCCTAGGCCGTCAAGACCCAGCCTTCGGAACATTTCAGCTCTACAGCAAGGCTGACGCAAATCTAACCTCCGTGGTTCCCGATGGGATGAGCCTGGAGGAGGCGGCGGTGCTGCCTCTTGCTATGGCCACCGCATCTGTGGGGTTGTTTAAGAGGAAATATCTGGGTCTACCGCTCCCCAGAGCAGATTTAAAAAGTCAGACCGAGGAAAGGGGGGAGAGAAAGACGTTGTTGGTATGGGGCGGCTCGTCGTCCGTGGGCGGGACTGCTGTGCAACTTGCCTCCGCCGCCGGTCTGCGCGTCGTGGCGACTGCTTCGAGGGGGAATTTTGAGAGAGTGAAAGAGCTTGGGGCGGAGGTTATTGTTGATTATCGCGATGGGGAAGTTGTGCGACAAGTTCTTGATGCTGTTGGGGGGGATGTGGTTGGTGTGTATGATGCTGTTTCGACGGAAGCTTCTCTGAAGCCTATCGGAGAGGTTTTGGAAAAGATTGGGGAGCGGAAGGTTGTTACCATGCTTCCGAATGAGAATAAGTTTGGGAGGAATGCGGTTTTGGAGTTTGGTGAGTCTTTTCCGAAAGGAGAGAGGGAAGAGTGCTGACGGTTATAGCTGCTGCGTTCGAGATTACGGAGGACCCTGCGGAAGTTGGTGATCCTGTTTGGGGGGATTTTGTGCCCAAGGCTTTGGAAAGGGGGAGGTTGTTGGCGAGGCCTGAGCCGGTTGTCGTTGGAACTGGATTGGAGGCTGTTCAGGGCGGGTTGGACAGGTTGAAGGAGGGAGTATCGGCGAGGAGGCTCGTCGTGAGATATTGAGAAGAGAGGAATCTGTGTGCTCCGGGCTGTGGATTTTCCATATTGGGAACTGGATGAATTCAATGCCGGATGTTTGTGTACTATCAAAACGGCTTCCGTTTTCCCACTTGGTGCAGATGATACCGCATTGACAATAGCATTGTATGTCGGTGAAAGCAAGGTGAAGCCTAGGTGAAGCTTGAAAATACAGCCCCTCACCATGATGCAAGCACATGTCAGCCGCCATGCACCCGGCGGGATTGGCTCGGAAGCGTCCGACGGCTCCCAAAACAGGGAAGTAGTGGGCCACTTAGAGGACGGACTTCGGGCGTTCTGTTGATCCATCACGTTACGCCCCGCCTGGTCGGGCGCCATGGGCCATGATGCCCCGCCATTTCAGGTTCCCACACACCCTCGTTCCTTCCAGGCAGGCAGCACCAAGAACCAGGAATGGACAAGGCCCCATCGCTCCTGCCTCCGGAGGGGCCGGCAAGGAGCTGAGCTTGAAGCAGGAGCTGCTGGGTGGTGACTTCCATGGACAGAGACGGAGACAGGCAGGTGCGATGCGGATACCTGACGGATACCGCAAGGTAGGAGGTACCTCGGTATGCAGGCAGGCAGGCAGGTGCAGGTGGTGACTGCCTGTTTGCGTCCGAATTCGTCAAACGGCTGGCGATGCTGCCGCGCTGCCGCTGCGCTCAGACAAAACACCAAAACCACCAGAAAACCACATGGAACGACGACCAGACCAGACCGGCTCATGACTCTCTCGTCTCTCCCCGCGCCGGCACACCGCACCGCACCTATTCGGTTTTAGCTTTTTAGCCTTGTCATCCGTCCTTTTTTTTGTTCCCTCTGCCCTGCCCTGCCAAGCGCCTTTTCCTTTGCCTCCAACCTTAATACATCATTTACCTACCTTGCTGTCCACCGCTTTACCTGAACAACCTGTTTATCGCCAGCACGTCATGATCTCTGCGCTGTAGATTTCCCAGCTTTCCCCTCTTTCTGAGACGGCGGCGACGACGACGACGACCCGATAGACGACATTCATATTCGTTTTGAGGCCTAGAACGAAAGACCCCTCTTCGCAGTCGGCTTGCGCTCGCGCGTCATCCGAACCCCGCTGCCCCCAGCATCACCCCGGCTGTCGCCTGTCCAGCTGCCCGACTCACCTGCCCGTCGCACGCGACACTGCGACAGTCTCGTCGTACACCCCGCGACGACTCTCCTCCTACAAACTCCAGAGACGACCTAGCGACCTATCCTCTCTTCGTTTGCGACCGGCGCCTGCGAGCTGCAATCTACGACCCGCGATCCTCCTCGAACCCACTCCTCCCGAACGAACAGACAGACGACCCCGCGATGGCGACCGACGTCCACAAGAAGACCGACGCTGCGATCCCCGGCCCCGCGCCGAACGCTGGCCTCGCCCGCAAACCCAGCGATCCGCATCCAGCCGGTCGCGTTAAGCACGGCCGCCTCATGCAGATCTTCCGCGGCGTCACCTTTGGCATCTACTTTGCGACATGCTGCGCGGCGTACGATCCCCTCTTCCATACTCCATACCTCAGGGACTGCTCCCTTCTGCGACAGCCCAGCTAACCGTTTCTGCAGCATCTTCATCACGCAGCTCCTCGGCGGCTGGCTCTACTGGGTCAACCGCGAGCTCTACTACGCCTACATGGCCCTCACGAAGCAGTCCTTCGCCCTGACCACCACCGCCATGACGCACCTGTGGGGTCCCGCTAGGATACGCATCAGCGGCGACGCCTCCGTCGCCGGCCAGATCAGGAAGACCCCCGCCGGCACCGTCCAGTTCGACTTTCCCGAGCGCCTGATCCTGATCGCAAACCACCAGGTATGCCCACCCCGATACGCGCAAGACGACGGTTACTGACCTCCAGATCTACACCGACTGGCTGTACCTCTGGTGGGTCGCCTACGCCAACGAGCCCGGCATGCACGGCCACTTCTACATCATCCTCAAGGAGTCGCTCAAGTACATCCCCCTCGTCGGCTGGGGCATGATGTTCTACGGCTTCATCTTCATGTCGCGCAAGATGGCCACCGACCGCCCCCGCCTCGCCCACCGCCTCAACAAGCTCAAGGAGCACCAGCACGTCGGCCCCGACGGCAAGAAGACCCTCGACCCCATGTGGCTGCTGCTCTTCCCCGAGGGCACCAACCTCGCCGCCAACGGCCGCCGCAAGTCCGCCGCCTGGGCCGAGAAGACGGGCCTCAAGGACCCGGAGCACGTCCTCCTCCCCCGCAGCACCGGCATGTTCTTTTGTCTCAGTGAGCTCAAGGGCACACTGGAGTACGTGTATGACTGCACCGTGGCCTACGAAGGCATTCCGTGAGTACCCTCTGCCCATGAATCAACCAACACGTGACAACTAACACCCCCAGCCGCGGCAAGTTCGGCGAGCAGTACTTCTCCCTCGTCAGCACCTACTTCCAGGGCCGCCCGCCCAAGTCGGTCAACTTCCACTGGCGCCGCTACCGCGTCGCCGACATGCCGCTGCACGACCAGAAGGAGTTCGACGCCTGGGTCCGCGAGCGCTGGTACGAGAAGGACGCCCTCATGGAGGAGTACATCTCCACGGGTCGCTTCCCCCCGAGCAAGGACCTCGAGGGGGGGTACGTCGAGACCGAGGTGCGCCTGAAGAGCCTGTGGGAGCTGTCGCAGGTCTATGTTGTTGTTGGCGCCGTGGGGCTGGTGTTTAGGATGCTGGTCGAGACGATGCAGCGGTGGACGGGGTCATGATGGGGAGTGGTGTGGTGTTTCCGAAGGTGTGGCCTTTTTCTTTGGGTACGGTTACGGATATGGTATGCATCACTTCATCCCCCGGTGGCTGGTGATTAGCGAGCGATTTTTGGGTCAAGTCACGTATTTGGTTCGGCTTTTTACGATCTCTCGCGGGTGGGCGTTGGATGCGCGGTGTTTTGGTCAGGAGTCCTAGACATTTAGGGACGTTTTGGGTATCGTTATCACGGCAGAGAATAACATTGAGAATATCACTGAGATCTGGTGAGCATCACATGTCAGTGAGGATGATTTAGGGAACGGAGACGCCGGCTAGGAGTGAAGGGTGTTGGTCCGCCTTTGCGTTGGTGATTCTTTCGCCCGGGGCCTCCGCCAGCTCCGTTCTATCGCATCTGCCCCTGTTCCGCCAAGATCCGCCAAGGTGCTGACGCTCCGATCGGAGGGTGCTGGCGCCGAATGCCGCGGCCGTCGATGGGCGCCTGATAGGATTCGGTTCCGAGGTTGATGTCTGGTCTCTGTGTCGACTCGAGATGAATGACACGATAGGACAGATGGTGTCGGCCGTTGGAACAACACACTCGTCTTTCCCGTAAACAAATGAATGTTTCGAGCCTGCAGGAATGACTGCCACCGTCCACGGCTGTGGAGCCGGTTGGACTTCGCCCTGGTTTTGGCTGGCGAGCGAAGCCTAACTTACGTCTGTCTCTCCATTGAACTACCCCGACAGACCCGAGGGAATGGTACCAATCAGGTAAAAAATCTAACAGAGGATATTGGTAGAGGCGCATAGCCGCCCGATGAGCTGGTGGGGGTTGGCTTCGTCGATCCTTGCGTTTTGGTTATCTGACCGCGGGAACTAGGGAGTTTGTGGTTCAAATATGCTGATGGCATCTTTCCAGAAACTCGATGGAGGAGAAAATGAGACGAGAGTTATTATTTGGAAATGTCTTTCGGGGAGGTTTTCTTTGCTTCCGTCGCGTCTGTCTGGCGCCGGAAACCAGTTGCCGTCTCGTTTGCCTCGTTTTCTCTGTTATCAGTATACCCTCTTTGCATCACTCTTTGACGCTTTGATCTCGGTTCGATTTGTCGAGATGGTTGGTTTATACGTCTTCTTGGGTTCTTCGGAAAGGAGAGGACAGGCCAGGATGCCTCCGGTCCTACCCCGGTTACTCCGCCCAGCGGTCCAGATATCCTGCGAGAGACCCCGGTAGTTGACCCAAGTGAGAGCCTTCATCAGTCCACATCCTGCGAGAGATGAATTTAACCTCGGCGCCAGTATACCAAACGACATCACCCCTAGGACCAAACGAATTCCGCCTCTTGCACGTCCACCCCGCCCCCTCCCTCACCTCGCCGCTCGTCGCACACCTCTCCGTCGCAAGGTGCGACCCGGGCACAGGAACGTCGTCCACACCCTACGACGCGCTATCATACCGCTGGGGCGACCCGGGAGACCTCGTGACGATACTCGTCAACGGGACGCAAGTCGGCATCACCCGCAGCCTCGACTCAGCTCTGCGCCATCTGAGGACCGGGGAGGAGGTGGTGGTTATATGGACGGACGCGCTGTACATCGCACAGTCCCACCGCGCGGAGCGGAGCGCGCAGATTGGCTTGATGGGGGGTATCTACCGCGCTGCGCGGGTTGTGAGGATGTATCTCGGCGAGGCCGGGACGAACACTTCAGCAGCGATGAGGCTCGTCGAAGAGTGCGCGGGCCTCGGAAACGAAGCCCTCGTCAAGGAACGCGTTCTCAGAGATGGAGACGGCGCCGCTGGGCTTGTTGAAGTCCTTGGGAGAGAGTACTGGACGAGGGTGTGGATGTTTCAGGAGGTTCTGCTCGCGCGCAGGGCCGTGGTGCACTGCGGCGGGTATAGTGCTCCGTGGCGCGGGTTTAAGATCCTGGAGCGCGTTGCTGATGGGAATGAGGAGCTGCGCGCTGCGCTGCGCGTCGTTGCGCGGTTTGCCGTGCCTGCGAGAGAGGTGAAGGATGTAGAGTCGCTGGTTGTTGCGACAAGGGGGTTGGGGGCTAGTGTGGCCGCGGAAAAGGTCTACGCACTCGCGGGGCTGTGCGATCTTGAAAAGTATTTCGAGATTGAGGATATGAAGACCACGAGGGAGGTGTATGTTGAGTTTGCGAGGGGCGTGTATCGACGGCATGGGCTTGGGTTGATGGCCGGCGCTGGGCGGTGGGATAGCCGGATCGGGGGTGATGTTGGGCTGCCGTCTTGGACGCCTGACTTCCGGGGTGTTTTTGGTGTGGATTTGGTGTTGGCTGCCGCTGCGCATGTGGAGGTTTTTGATGCTACTAAGGGGAGGGTGTTCTCTGGGTCTTCATCTTCGTCTGGCGAGGGTGTGCTGGAGGTGGAGGGGGTGATTGTCGATACAGTCCAGATAAATGTGACGTTCGGTAAGGGGGAGGAAGGCAGGAGGCGGATTCTGGAGAGTTTCAACCCGAGGCGTCTTCCTCGCAGCCCGTCGGGAACGACGCGGCTACAGGCCATCTGTGACGCTCTGGTTATGAACACTGACCCCGACGGGAGGAACAAACTCCCGGATGGCCGGTCCCTGAACAGGTTACGTCTGCTCGGCTTGATACGCCAGGGTGAGTTTTTGCTGGGAGACGAGTTTCCGAAGGCGGGTGACGAGCCGGACGTCGTCTCGTTCTTGGGTAGCGACGCGCAGGTGCTGAAAGACGTCGCGGAGGAGTACCTCGGGCTTTGCCGGTCGGACCCGACGTCTTTTGATGCATATCGGGACATTTTCACCCGGAGCTTCGACGGGAGAGCGAGCTCGTCCGCAAGCTTATTCACGACCGAGAGCGGGTATGTGGGACGCGGGATACGGGACGTACAGCCTGAGGACGTTGTTGCTGTGCTCTTTGGGAGCAGGACGCCTGTTGTTCTGCGGAGCGTTGGGGCTGGGTCGAAGTACATGTTCGTCAGCGCGTGTTATGTTGGTGGGTTGATGTTTGGGGAGTTGATGGATCAACTGGATGTAGAGGGTGCTCGTGGAGTCAAAGTTGAGAGGCTATCGTTGGTATAAGTTGATTTCTAGGCCATCAATTATGTCCTAATGGTTGTCTGCCTCACTGTGTGTGGTTGATACTGGCCTAGCCTTTGACAACGCAACTCAGAGCACGAAGTACTTGTTTCGCGCGTCAACACCCTGCAGACAGTATCTTACCTTTCTGTTCGCATAAGAAGAAGCCCAGTCTACAGAAATTGCCTCTTGATACCCAATTTTCTTTTTCCATCGAGCTCATCTACGTCAAACAAGAGACAGAAATATGGCCCTGAATATGATACAGAGGCGGGAAGAAGCATCATCTTCTTAACTCACTGTAGACTATGCCTGTTAATTGCTTTTTGAGTTCCAGAGATAATCTGTTCTGAATCTCACGAGTCCTCTGGGAAAAAAAGGGTTTCTCTCGTGTCTTAAAAACTGTGTTAAGTCCATATAACCTCGTGACTGCAATTCAATAAGTCTGCCCGTGGAGGAGTAAAATCCACATAACCAACCTCATTCCTACTCGAAAGCGGACAAGAGATCCCGTTTACACGCGTAAAGAATCATTCGCCTCCCAGAGAGCTACAGACCGTGCTATCTACCATCCGACGCGTATGAGTCTTTGAGGTGACGGTATGTGCTCCATGGCGTCATTGAAGAACTCATCGTAGCTGCATTCATCCACTAGTTCGCGCATCAGTGTGCCCAACAGACCTTCGCGGTGTGCTCCGGCGAAAGATGTCTGTCCTTGGCGGGGGTCTGTTGAGGGTTGACTATGGTGTGTTAAACACCACGGCGTTGAAGTCGGAGTAGTAGGGAAACCTCGTCTCTGACACAAAGGCCCTTGGCGAACTCAAGTTCGTCTCCCGCTCCTCTAACGACCGTTGGAGCACTTTAACCACTCTTCTACTGGGTTAAACATCGCAAGTTGATTCTTCAAACAAGATTGAATCGGCTGCCGAGGCCGGAACCATGAAGCCGTCTGTCATGTGCTTGGAAGGCACGATGTCTTTTGTGCCTTCCAAGCACATGACTCAAAACTACTCCATCGTGACCGTCCCTCGTGACCCTTCCCCGTAACGCCAGACCGCACGAAGCAGGTAGGTTCAAGGGGTCATGGGAACGAAAACTTTGTTCGGTTTGAGGCTAGGACGTTTACCTAAGCACAATGCTTGACGGGATCGTTGTGGTGCGTAGGTCCATGTCTATCGGGCGTGATTGCTCTGCTTTGATTTTCCTCTCGCCTTCACCGCGCTACAGCTGAGTGTAACTAAATTTAGAACAGCTGGCTTACAGAACCCAAGTTCATCATGCTGTAGAGTGGTCTGGCGACCTGTGTGGGGGCTGAATATTGTGGCTAACAACATGGTCAAGCCAGTTAGGAATGGGACTAATTGGAAGGCCCAAAACTGCAATCTTCCGTGTTTACCAACCTTTGACACAAAGTGATCGAATGAGAAAACCAGGATGCTTCAAATGTAGTTTTGCTCAGCCGACGAGGTTTGTGTTTCTGGGGATTCGTTGAGGCTTTCGTTTCGCCATCCACGCTCATGGTGGGTCAAGAGCTGGCAAGAGAATAAATACTAGTTGTGTGTATGCAACGCCCACGTGGCGCATGTAAAACCATGTTGAATGGACACTCACGAATATCTTTGCAAGAATGTAGGGACTTGAGAAAGTACCGTTTGAATTTTGCAACAAAACCAAAGCCGGGACAGTGGAACACTCTCAGTATTGAACTCGAAACCCGGGCCAAGCACAGTTAGCTGCTACCTAGTGGCCGAAGCAAGGAACTTTTTGTCCGAATGAGCGTACTTGCTGAAACACTTGAATTGCCAAGCTTTTTTTATTATCCAAATTGGATGATGTTCAACTACTGGTTTCTCTTAATCTTCCATGAAAAATGTGACGATCACGACAAGTTGAATTACGCATGCATGTTGGTTTTCCTCTCTCAAAGCAACGTCTAACACCGCCTGAATCTATCTCGTGTGCGAATATAACCAACGAACTCTCACCTCGTCTTATTCTTATCAGGCTTGTCAAAGTCATCGTCCTCGTCCGACGGTGCAAGCAGCGCCTCCTCCTCCAAAACCCAATCGTCTAGGGGTATCTCCTCCTCCCGCAGCTTCCTGTACTTCCTAGTCTGGTACTTCCTAACGCCGAACACGATTCCAATCACCAAAGCGGACAAAACGACAACGAAAACCCCGAGGGAAACCCACCTCCGCCAGCCCCTGATGCAGCACGGGTACCAGGCCATGAAGACGCGGACCGCCCACTCCTTCCAGCTCATCTTGCGCGTCTTGTTAGGCTTCAGCCCCTTGCGAACGAGGTGCTTGTGCCTTGGCCCGTTCGGGCCCGGCACGAAGCGTTTGAGCCCGAACTTGGGCACCCTCGCCTGTCGCGGGTCCGCGTCGGGGAAGGCGGCATCGCCCCAGCGGCCGGCGTAGTAGAAGAGCGACGTCAGGTTTGCTGACGCCGGGGGGTCATCCGGCGATGGGACGGGCGACTCTAGCCGGGTTACCGTGAAGGAGTCTGCGTCGAAGCGGAAGAAGTAGGCCGAGAGGACCGGATCCCACTTCTGGCCCTCATCGCAGTAGTCGAATATGGCGGCATCGTGTACTTGAGAACTAAGGGCTGTGTTAGTTTTCGAGTTGTCATGAGTGTGGTGATTCTTACCCGGGCGCTGGATAGTTGGCATGCGTGCCGCGAGCACTGTAGACCACGGGCTACAAACCATCAGAAACTCCTACGTCATCAAGAAGAGCCAGAGTCAACCTACCCGGTCATCCACCTTGGAAACCTTAGAGTCGTCCCATTCGTACGCGGAGCCACCCATGTGTTGGCTGTAGTAAATCCCAACAGGCTTGCCATCCCTAAACCGCACCATGTTATGCTCCCTTCACACTGACGTCAGTAATCGCTCGGAGATTATTACCAAAAAAGAGAAGGTCGGGGAACAGACCAGTCCCCTACATGATCGCCAAAGTGCCACCCAGAGTCCAGCTTGGTGTCGTTGACCAGCCGGTTGATCGGCTCGAGGACCTGGGTGATGTTGGGCCCCTCGTTGAACGAGTAAAAGTAAAAGTAGAAGGCGTCCAGATCGCGCGGGGTCTTCTCGACGAGGACCACCACGCAGGGCGTGGCGCCGCGGATGCGGCCCTCGGCGTCTGGGGCCTCGCCGCGGATCCAGGCCGGGTAGGTGAGGGGGTCGTCGTTGGAGGCGAGGAAGACGTCCTCGCCGCGGCCATCGTCCCGAATCTCGTTGAGGAGATCCAGGTTGTCCAGGTCCAGCGGCGGGAGGTCCGCGATTGGCTTCCCGTCCTCGCGCGTTGGCGTGGTGTGCCGGATGTGGGTGAGAAGGTCACTCGGCTTGAAGGGGTCGTCTGAATGCAGCCATACGAGCGGGGCTAGACGTCGAAGGCGTTGTTAGAAGTTACTCTTCGATGCAAGACTCCTGCGCGTAAAGTGGAAGAATCTTCTCCTCGGGCGTGAAGTGTAAAATGGCGACGTACCGTGGCGTGCTACGTACTCCGGGCACCGGAGGTCCGGCTCCGGCGCCGGCCCCGCCCGGGCAGAGAACGCGAGGAGGAGGCCGATCAACGGGGCCAGCAAGAAGCCGGGCCTGAATGTCCGGCGCAGACGGAAAAAAGACGACGTGCCGGCCATCTTCTTTCTGATTGTTGTCTTGGAGTTGCTTTGGTGTTTTTGGGCGGAAGCCTAGGTATGTGATCCTGCGAAAAGGGCGTAAGCAAGGAAGAGGTCCATTCGCATCGATTAGTCAGCGTCCGGTAACTTCGGCACGCGGCGGAAGCCTCGGACCTACTGGAACACGAGATCTTGGCTGAGAGTGCATCATGCACGTCAAAGTCCCCACCAGAGAGACCTTTTCGATTCGGCTTCTTTTACACAATCGAAATACCGGACAACTCCAAGATCGATGATGGCGGACCGGCATTTGGCGGAAGATGAATGCACAGGCAGACACACACGGGTATCGGCTCTCCATGGTTGTCCAACTGCTTGTAAGAAAGAACATGATATCCCTCAAAAAACGGGTGAAATTGTTTTCGCAGTATCTCTTGACGGCTGCATTCAGGACAGTCCAGTTGCCTAGCCTCTTTGAGCTTTGAGTCTCGCCCTTCATCGTACGACGTAGCTTCAAACAAGATGCCATGGCAGCAGGAAAGGGGTCTGGATGACAAGCCAACATGACCCTTCGAGTCAGTTGCCGACAGGTCCAACACCGCGGTTGAGATGCAGCGAGGCACGAGCAAGACACGAGAGTGAGCGAATAACGTTGAGTGCTAGACTAGGATCTGAAAATTCTGATGGACAAAACGATTAACGAGATCTGAGACATTCAGGTCGACCCCGGAATCCCGGACGGGAGGAAATCGTGGCATTCTCGACCCTGCTTCTCCACGTAAATCATGACACTAGTGGGCATAGACCAGAAGTTTAACATGACTCTAGGTCTTCTTGCCGTTCATCCGACCTTGAAGACGGGCCTGGATCATAGGGTAAACTTCTGGGGAGCTGCATTTCATCATGCAAGGACCCTATGGAAATCCGACTAAACATCGGCCGACACTGACGTCTCTGGAGTTGTGACGCGCGAACTCTTGCCCAACGTGGAACAAATGCCATTCTTACTCCGCCTTTAGAAGAGCCTCGAATTCAACATATCGATATTCCGGTCGACTCCACAGAGACACTAACAAATGACAAGCTTTTCCAAGACATTTTCAGTCAGGAGGAGGAGGAGGAGGGATTGACTTTCGACGCCACAACCGAAACACACAGGTGCCCCTCACCCTCGTCAGGCTTCACGATGGAATTCTAGTCCATTGAAGCTCCCTTCTTACGCCTCCATGGTTGTGATCTGTACGATCTGGTGCCGGATGCGTCTTCATATCGTACCAGTGGTGCGGGATACTCCCCGCCTCCACACCTCACCCCGTGCCGTTTCCTCTGCGCGTGCCTATGGAGCCCCCCCTGACGCCCACCCGTCTTCGATGGTAATCGAGGGATAGATGGCGCAGACGAGACATGCCTGAGGGTGGATTTGCGGTCGGGTGACGATGCTGGTTATTTAAGGCCGATTACTCTCGGCCCTCGGTTCAAGAAGACAGGCCTCTCATTCCTAATTGTCCCTAGACGTTTGAGCCATCCGCCTTCTCATCTCACAAACAACCGGCTGTCGATATTTCTCTTACGTGAAAATCCGAGGTAAACCGTTAAGGATTGACTCACTCATGATGGACAACAAAGCCGGAGCCTCGGTATTCGAGGAAAAGTGAGTCGCACGATCCCCAAGCCCTTCGTCTCGACCTAGTGAATCCCCTGCGCTGTCAACATGGACTTACGGAAGTCAATGTAATCGAGTAGCAGTCGAAACAATGACACCGAGTCTGGGCAGGTCGCCGTGGACGACGTCCTCAACCCGCTCAGGAATCTCAGTGAAGAGGTTCTCCTCCAGAATGTCGCGCTGTGGCACGCGGAGAAGGAGCTGCCCCCTGACACCCTCGACCTTTTTAAAAGGGGCGCGCAGGTGGCCCAGAACCCGAACAACCTTGATAGAATTGAGGGGCTCACGGGAGAAGAGAGGAGTGCACTCCTGCGTGAGGAAACGAAGATATGGAATCACCCTAAACCGCTGTACTACACCATTATTATCAGCTCGCTTGCTGCTGCCATTCAGGGATGGGACCAGGCATGTTCACCTTGTGAAGTTTGAAGTCGGAATATAGAGGGCTAACGTATTGGCAGACCGGCTCCAATGGTGCCAACTTGTCCTTCCCTC